>NJDD01001836.1:29509-42631 GCA_002245505.1 Calephelis nemesis | reverse complement strand
CTAAAAGAAAATTGACTCCCTATAGATCTAACGAAATCTTTCAAATTTTATTTCTATCATCTTGGCCTCAGGTTGGCAACGCACTATTACCCACTTTGGTGTCTCTTGGCGGCGTAAATTTCTTACCGTCAGGATATCCGTCTGCTTGTTTGCCTTCCAATGTCATAAAATAAATCACTATACATTTTGGCTAAAACTTAACTTTATCTTATAATAGACCATACTACTTATGTGTTGCAATGTTATTTATTTAAAACTAGATCTTAAACATTTTTATATTTTTCCTCAAACCTGCAACTTCAATAAGTGGACGCGAATTGGCGAAATAACCGAAATGTATTTTCTCTTAAATAGCATTTCAAGTACCTTCTTTCGAAATCTTTTCAGTGCTAGTGTTTTAATATTATCAGGGATTTGGTTATATATTATATACAAACTAGCTGTTTCGCCCGCGATAAATGGAGATGTAAGCTATCCTATCTTTCACGTTAGATCAAACTGCACCCAGTGCATAAATTTTATTGAAATCAGGTAAGTAGTTTAGGAGTCCATTGCGGACAAACAACGTGACACACAATTTATATTAAGAAGATGTACAAGAAATATACATTGTTTTTGAAAATGTTTAATACACACACATACTTGTTAGTGATAACCTATATATTAACCATTGCTCGGCTCTTACGAGCTGCCTGGCGGAGAGGCAGACGGTCTATTCTAGTCAGCGGAGCCGGACCAACACGGGGTCTTCCTACCTTCCTTCGTTCTTGTAAACCTTCCAATATAATAAATACTATTTAAACTTAAACATCTTTTAAGGAAAATGGAAGTCGTATTTTTATAAATTTTGAACACCTATTTCTCAAAAAGGTTGTTTTGAGTTATTGTGTTTTTGCTCTACGTAATTATGTCTATATAGTCTTAGTTTAAACCTCATTTTGTATCATATTATTGCAAACGAGAAATACCCGCCACATATAAATAGCTTCAAAAAAAGACCGAACGGACATACCTACTCAAATATTAAATTACGAAGCAAAAAAATCTTGAATGCAACCTTAGACTGTAGAGTGTAGAAGGTTGAAGCACCCAAGCTACTCTTTTTGTATTACATAAATACAAATTAAACTGGTTTGACTTGGCAATGACATTCGGATCTACATAATAATATCCTCTTCAGTTTGTCTGACGCTTTAAAGCGTACTAGTAGGTATTATTACGACGCGTCAACAACATTTGCACAAGATGCGGTTAATGTTGATTTTATTTCTGTTTTCTCTGACGAGAACAGGCCAAAGTGGAATTCTACTTGACGCTATATCTACGGCTCACTCCAGAATACACCAAGCGGCAGGAAATATTCTTGGAGGTGTATCTCATGGGATCCATTTAAACGCTGGACTTCATGCAGGCTTTAACAAACCTCCGCCCCCATCACCTCAAAAACCAAGTGAAACTATAGTGATTGTTGTGAAGGAAGATGACGGACCACGTGGACCACCGCCACCTCCACTACCTCCATCACATTACCACAATTCAGGTAACAACCACAAATATCACGAACAAACAAACGCACCGCATAGACCTTACAACCCAAATGAAGGGCATTTTATGCGAGAACATCCTCATAACCCAAACAAGTTTACAGGAGGGCACACAGACAATCACCACAATCGACCAAGTTTATCAAACAACGATCAACATTATCACAACCAAGGAAACAACTATCAAAATAATCCTCTCCCAAATCAAAAATTTAACAATAGTCCACGAGACAACGAAAACTCCGGCTATGGAAATTATGGAAAAACAACAATACCACCATACAATAATAACCTAACCCCGAATCAAGGTTCTGAAGATGAATCTCATAATTACCAAAATGTTTCGAGCTATCCCGATAAACCAAATCCAGGGACAAGTACGACAAAACCGGTACAGTCAACAACAGAGAACATTAAAAACGATTATCCTTACTTTGTCCCACTCCATCCCGATGAAATTGGAGATCAAAAGAATTCATCGGCACCGAAAAGGGACACAAATGTAACAAATGAAGAGGAAGATGATGACGACGCGTTGCCAATAGATGTGAGGATAAAAAATTAGGCAAATATAATTTACTCACTTTTTATTTAAATATTGTGTCCCTACAAATAAATTTCACTTAAAAAATATTTTTTTATTTATTTAAAAGACAATTATTGTGAATCATCAACTACAAACGAACATGGCCCAAGAATCATGGTCACCTTTTTGACACAATACAGGAACTATCCTGTATTGTGTCAAAAACATTACGGCGTAATTACCAACGCTTTTGAGCGCACTTACGACAAGAACTCTTTGGCTTTTTTCCAGACATACTTACCTCTATCTTAAATGATATTAGGCCTGTGGAGCCATCTGTAATGGATTAACAGATACAAATAGGTAAGTGAATAAATGTTATTATCTCACCCTCAGCATTACATCCTTGAGTTCCTTGTCAATGATCTCAATGTTTTACTTGGGTTACTTTGATTGAATCTTGTAGGTATGACGGACATGCACGTAGGTATGAAGTAAAGTGTAGGTATGTACCCGAAGATAAATAGCCTATAAAATAACTATTGTTTTGTGGAGTCAGAAACAACGGCCGCTAATGTCGATAGAGTTTGAGAAGACGAGCCAGTTTTTTTTATTTTTATGTTTATATTTTTTTTATGATTCACACCGCCTAGAGACACCAAAGGTGCGTTGCCAACCTGAGGCCGGGATGTTAGGCCTAAAGCACAAGTAAGTTTAACGGCTACCTTACCCTTCGAACCGGAATACGTCATGATGTTATGGCGGCAGGAATAGGTAAGTCGGTGGTACAAACCGGGTGAGTCCCTGCGAAACTTTACCACCTAGTCAGATGTCACGGTGCTAGTGACGGTAAGCCTATGCTCGCCTTTTACGAGATGCCTGGCAGGAAAGCAGATGCTCTATTCTGCAAAGGAACCCGGATCAAAACGGGGAATTTTTTTTTATATTTTATTATTAGTTTTATTATTATTACTATAGTTTAAGTTTGTAATTATTTATATCACTATTATAACATAGTATAAAACAAAGTCGCTTCCTCTGTCCCTTTGTATGCTTAAATCTTTAAAACTATGGAACGGATTTTGATGCGTTTTTTTTTTAATAGATAAAGAGAAAATGAAATTGCAGAGGAAGGTTTGTGTATATATTTTTCATAACCGTTTAGTATAAATCATTTTGCATTTTATGATGCACTTGCACGTCGCTTGGTTAACTATTTACCTGTATATTAGCAGGATTACATCACTTTATGTGTGACAGCTTAACTCAAAATTAAATAAAAGCGTTCCTAAGCGTGCATAAAATGTACGTGAAACACATGTTCTAATGAGTTGGTAATGTCAACGACCAGGTACTACCTATTACTACTGCACCTACCTACTACCTGATGCAGAAAAAAAAATTATGACAAACGTAATCCTGACATATCGGGATTAAGTAGGTACTTGCCTGAGCTAGATAAATGAATAGATTCATTAAATAGTATACACAACTATGTTTCATTGGTATGTTGATGTGGTCTAAAAAATACTTAAATATACTTATTTCGTATCTAAAAGCATCAATCAGGACAAATGTACATGTTAATGTTACCTTGGCAACAAAACCTGTATTTGGCCCATTTGGCCGGTGTTGCTGCTTTAGTTTGTATTATAATAAATAAACAATTAAATAATGGGTACATTTTTTGTCAGCTTTTTCCTCGTCATGCATCGTTTAAAGCCTTACAATATCACTAGCTGCTACCCGCGGCTTCGTCCGCGTGTTAAGAATAAGTGAAGGTCTCTACATCATCCACACTTCTGTTATTCTCGAGAAATTCAACTAACTGTACCCTTTCGCAGTCATAGAAACTTCTAAGAGAAAATCTTTTTTTGAAAATGTGGGCAAAACCAGAGCTAAATTTCTTGACATAGTTTCAGGATAAAGAAAGTTTTTTTATCATTTTCCGACTCTACATTATTTACATAATTTAAATTCATCGAATCTGTTAAAAAACTGACTTTAATTTCAATATTATGTACATCTCCTAAGTATGGTAAATTTAATGAGTTTTATTATTTTCTGCGACTTGGTACCATGGGGTTGGGACCACTCGAAATCTTTCAAATAAAAATAAGATGGGTTCTCTAATGATAAACGAAAAAAATATTGTTTTATTTATTAAGTACAGTTAATAAATTTAAAGCCCGGGAAGGCTTATTTAGTATCATATTGCCATTTTATTCTTTAAACCTACAATTCACTACTTCGAACAATAATTTAAATTAAACAATATATGGAGCTTTTATTAAATTCTACAGTATGAGGACACATTCTAAGATACCCTCGTAATTCTCCTATCCATGTAGGTACCTAACGGAATCTTAGAATGTGTTTTTCACCACATCAAATCAAGGGCCGGAGACCACTTATTATTTAAAACATGTCATATTATTTTGATCAGAATCTTCAGAGTCCGGCGTCAAACCGAAAATATTCCTTTTTTAAGATTCCGCCGCGTACGCCGCACAAACGGTTAACCCAATTGTTACTAGCGTTCTTTTAAAAGGTCGGCGCTTAAACATAAATTTAGTGATGAATGAGGGTAATGTGAACGATGTTTGTTGATGACATCTTCAAGTAGTTTTTTGGAACAGTATAACCCAGGTATTGTGAGTTAACTGACGTAATATTATTGTTAATTTAGGAAGCAGTTCTTATTCGTATATTTTATCATGGATGTATGGAGGTATGGAGGTATGTTATTTTATTATTATTACATTCTCACATTTTTCAAAAGAAAATAACATAAGTTTTGGCTATCTTTTATGCATTGTAAATGGAATTAAATTGATATATTGTATTTTTTTAATTCATTTGATCGATTTTTTACGGTGTTCTTTATAACGACCAGTAGTAAAATCTACGCCTATTACTTACAAGTGTTTTTTTTTTTTATTTGCGGATAAGATTGGGAGTCTCGTCTTTATCGAATCCGCGAGGAGCTGGAAAGTGATGAAGACATTCCTATCCTTGATAGCATTACAGTTCTTCCTTCTGAGAATTGTAATACGGACATCACTGACGAAGATTCTGGTGACGAAAACCATGTACAAATTCATAATTTGCCGGGTACTCAATTGAAAACTTCAGCACAAATACATTACAATAGTACCTACTTCGGATGACACGGACAGAGAAGATGATATTAATTTAGCCGAATTATCAAGAATAACGTATTGATTTATGCATTTCAATCGGAGATCCGCAGTCTCAAGTAACTTTATCTTCATCACAACCCTCAAATAGTTCGATTTTATCAAAACACAAAACTTATGATTGGATGGAACGGTGGAATGATAACAGAGTTGTAACAGTGGCATCTAATGCTGCTACAGTAAAGCCCATCGGGAAAATAAAACGTCTTTAACAGCAGCAAAAAAAATACATATTAGTAGACAAGCCAACTTTGATCAAAACGTATGATCTACATATGGGAGGCGTTGATCGATTAGATCAAAATATTGGCCTGTACAGGACATCCATACGAGGCGAAATGGTACCTTCTTTGATTTGCCACTGTCTAGACATGGCCATCCAAAATGCTTGGCGCCTATATCACATTCGGAGGAGTATTGCAACGGCGCTGTTAGAAACCTATCGCAAGTCAGAAAATAGGGAACCAGGCTGTACATCACAAAACTATCGCCAACATTTCAGATACAACCGTGTTGGTCCGGGTTCCTTTGCAGAATAGACCATCTGCCTTCCTGTGCCAGGCAGCTCGTAAAAGGCGAGCATAGGCTTATCATCACTAAAACCATGACATCTCACTAGGTGCAGCGACTCGCGCGTAATGGTACCACCGCCTTACCTATTCCTTCCGCAATAACGTCATGACGTGTTCCGGTTCGGAGGGTAAGGTAGCCGGTAAACTTACTTTTGCTCGAGGCCAAACATCCTGACCTTAGTTAAAAAAAAGTCTCCTTGTAAAATACCAAGAAAAACAACTCAGATGTATAGTTTGTCACAAAAAGGCAAACTTTTCTTGTAAAACATGTGACGTCACACTGAATCCATTTTTTTTTTTTGAAAATTATCATAAAAAAATTAATACACCCGATAATATGTAATTAAAATAAATAATCATACTTTGTCGTTTTCATGTATGCAAATGGTAGGGTATTTTACTAGCGTCCGTTTAAAAGAACACCTTTTTCCGGGTTTTGTAAGATTTTTTATTTTATTTTTCCTAGTAATTTTAAGACATGACTAGGCATATATCCAAATTTCATTCCAATCAGACACAATAATCCTTTTCAGTAACAACTGGGTGCTTTGCAAAAATCATCTGTACCCAACTAAAATTATATGTTAAGTATATATAATATTTTTGTAGCTATTTACACTAATTAAACTTAATTAAAACTAACCCCAAAGTAAGTAAATTATGTGGTTGCTAATGTTATTAGTCAACTATTCTAATACATAGAAATGCTTATATAGATACCAGAATAAATTTATTAAACACCCAGTCCCGGAAATGCAGACATCTAAATGTTCATTACACAAATTCCTGCCCCCGTCGGGAATCGAACTCAAGCCTTGCGTTTGGTCGGTGGAGCTAGGCGTGTACGCTAGCCCCTAGGCCAACGAGGCAGTCATATTATGGTGTTACAAGATATTATTATATTAAAAACAAAATAATGAAGTACGTAAGTCCGTCAATGTGATGTTGAATGTCTGACGGCAGGAGAAGGTATTACTTCAATTATACATATCTTTACGCCAAGTCCCTTACGAAGTAGGCAGAGAGTATCGAGTGCCAGACCTCATGATCCTGACAAACCTGTCTTGCTTTCTTCACATTCATTACCCTTTTTATACAAACACAGCGGTTTCGGAGACTCTTGACACCACCCTCAGATAATATCCGATTGATCTGATCGTGAAATGTCAGCCTTGGTCTCCCCGGGTCATCCATCCACATTCGCATTGTATATCTGCTTTGTCAATCTTTCATCCGTCATTCTTTCCACATGACCGAACCAGCGGAGCATGCCCTTTTGTCCCACAATCCCACTCTTTCTCGGATCTCACTGTTACAAATGCGGTCAGCGAGCGTTACACCACAGATTTTCCGTAGTGCTCTCATTTTGACCGCATTTATCCTACTTTCATGCATGTATGTGTGTGTATACATATTATATGTACAAGGTAGTGTAGGTATTTCATAATTACAAAGTTTATCTGCTTGATTGCCAATCAGCATTCCGTGTGATGCCGTCAAATGCTCTACAATTGTATTGCGTCCTACGTTTGCCTACAATGCAATGAAGAGAAACTAATATCTTCTGTAATTATTGTTATTACATAGGTCGTAAAAAATCATATTTATGAGCTAGAGTTAACTCATTGTAGTTATTGGCGTAAAAAAGAACCCCTAGCTATCCAAAGTATATGAGGATTTATGTTATTTCGATATTTATAAACAAGACATTTTAAAGATGTTTTCATATAATTTTTCATTTAATTCAGTCAGTACAAATGAAACAATAATTACTACATTGAATTCAGTCAAAGTAGCAAACTCTTACTCCTAATCCATTAATCTTATAAAATGAAATTCAACAAGAATTAAATGAAAAATATCTAGGCTGGCACAAAATATTTACAGATGGTTCTAAATCCCCTTTAGCCCTCAAGGGACTGGGGGCTGCTTTCTATGACCAGACTTTAAATTATAGAGAGCTTTTTAAATTTAATAATAACCATATCTGTGTCACACCTTGGAGTTGCTGGCAATTTATCAGGCTAAAACAGCCATATACAATAATAATAATAATAAAAATATTTGATTGATAGGAATATACATAAAGCAGCAATATTGTCAGATAGTAAGAGTACGTTACAATATCTGGCTCGCTGTCCCTCTGCGTAGAGAGGTCAGACGATAGCCTTTGAAATTTTATATCATATAAATATTTTAAAACAAAAAAAAATATTTCAAACTGTAGTGAATACCTTCACACATTGGAACAAGTGGTAATGAAGAGGCAGAAAAAATTTTTAAATTTAGCAACAACAGGGGGCAAGACTGATTAAATTTGCACCAGACTTTAATGAATATTTCACAAAATTTTAAAAATATATGTTTTATTAATTGAAAGTTCATTTTAATAACAGATGTAAGGAAAAAGGTATTTGGTACAAAAGTATACAAGGTGAACTTCCGTCTTCCCCTTGCTTTAATACCGGTGTCTCTAGAAATTATGTTAAGTTAGCAATAAGACTACGTTTTGGACATTATCCATCGGCAAAATTTGCATACTTAAAGAAAAAGAAATGCCCAAATATATTTACTGCTTCAAAATCGAACGACGACTGTGGACTGTAGTCGTTTCGAAACTATTTATTGACAATATCCGTCGACATCAATACTTCTTTTAGCGGTCAACATAACATTCAAGCGTATATCAGATAATTAAATTAACAATATCAGTAGCGGCAATTATTACTTTATGCCAAAAACAAATAGTTTAAATAAAAGTTAAAATAAACACTTGATTAATACCTAATTACATACCGATGTACTACTAAGACAACGAGATATAATTTAGTATAATTAGTAGTACACTCGATACATTCATGATTGCCACCAAACATACCTAATTGTGAACATTGTGATAGGGTTGAAGATGTTCAACATTTGCTGATGGAATGTGGTCGGAGCAAAAAGGAAAGAATATTACTGATGCAAGTATTTAAGTTAAACTACAAAAGGTAAGACAGAAAATTATGTTTTTCAAAGATTCGAATTAATGTATCAAATAAGCCAATAAAAATTAATGACTATCTAAAGGACTTTTAAAATGTTATAAAGTAAAACATCATAATTTAATTATATTCACATTAATACAAAAAGGCAAATAAATAAATTTATATACATTACAAAAAAAGCATCTACATGTATATTTGAATCTTAAAAACAAGCATCTTTGAAACGTATTGAAAAGTCATCCCATAAATGCAAAGCCTCATGGGATGTCATTAAAAGTACATTTCAGAATATAACAAGTAAAATAGAAATTGAACGAAGTAACAAAAAATGTAGGTACAGACACTAAATTCATTTGTGAACGTTTTAATGCAAAGAAAGGACAGCCCAGCTCTACAGGTGGTGTTAAATGCCATATACTGTCCAACCACAATGAAACCATGTTTCTACAACAACTGTAGATGAGGAGGTATTTGTGTAGTTAAAGTCACACAGTCTATAAAATACACAAAGGCTACTTAACTTGTTATGACAATATTAGCACAGAATGTTGCAGATGTAACAGCTAAATCCCTTTGCCATATAAAAAAATTATGATTTTTGGAAGGAATGTGTCCTGAATGTTTTAAAAAATCAGTTGTAAAGCCTTAAAAGAGTATAGATCATACATACATCTGACATAAACAAGTATAGACCAATAACATTAGTTCCGGTTATGTCTAAGTTACCGAGGACCGTCGATAATATAACGTGCCGAGAGTATTTCGATAATATAACGTGCCGAGAGTATTTTCTTGTAAGTGAGGAACAGGAGGTTTCTTCTAGAGCTAGGTAACTTCTTCTTCTGGAGGTCCGACCGCGAATGCTGGCCTGACTTTTGGTCGCTATGTTTATCCTAAGTTCTATAATCACGAGACAAACAAAAGAGCACTTAGATCAATGTTTAAACATTAATTGTAACCATATTAAAATAACCAAAAACTTAGTCATACGGCCTTCTTATGCCATTATTTTTTACTTTAAACGGTGCCTATTCACTACTTTTAACATTATTTAATAAATACAAAAGGTGATGACCTAACTGTAACCTTGAAAAATAAAAATTATGTACCTATAGTACCCGTCACGAGAAGCTATAAATTATGTAAACAAACATCTTTTACCAAGTAATTATTTTTACTTCGAGACAATAATGAACTGACCATATTCAATCGAAATAAAAATATAGACGGGTTATATGAAAGTAACAACCTACTTAATTTAGTCGGATCATATCTAACGACTGACGTTTGAGTGTCTTGGTACGGGGACGCGCCGGTCGCCGGGAATGCAAACCTTTTTGAAATAAACGCGTCATTCGAGTTTTGAATTTTTCATTGCTTTGTTAAAATCGCGGATTTGGTTGTTATTGTTATTTTTTTTATCTTTTCGTTATCACTTTGTTATTGTTGTTAGTTTTGTTAATTGTTGCCTTAATTTTAATTTTTTTTATCCATTATTTGTTATTGTGTATTAACGTATAATGAAGAAAGTACCCAGTACATCTAAGGAAATCAATTTGCCACGAAAAAAATGTCAAAACATACGTAATTTATTATACATATTTAAATTATTAATTAATTGAATTTATAATTAAATATTTAAAAAAAACTTTTATCTTTGAACCAAATGTTGTTAACTCCAGAACGTTTGTTTACATAATTTATAGCTTCTCGTGACGGGTACTATAGGTATGTATTGTACATAAACATAAGAAAAACATAAAAACTGTGAGAATACTGATATACATAATCGACGCTATTCTGTATATACTTAACTACATAATCAGTAGATGATAACACGTTACTTACTGCAAGTTAAATCTATACTCATAATAAAAAGGAAGATTTGATTCTTGATATGTTTGCATTGAATAGTATCGAAAATTATTTTCCTATTGCAAAGCGGCATTATCGCCGATAAATATAGGCTACTTCTTAAAGCGGGACAATGCTTCGTTCCTACGGATTAACTTCTTAACGGCTTAACCGATTATGTTGAAATTTTGGTGAATGGATTCCTGTATTATTAAAAAGTACAGTTAGACCCGGTAGGTGAAGCGGCTCTCGGCAAATCATCTGCACTTTAATATTGAATTGAAAAGATTTGATTGTTTGTGTGTTTGTGTGTTTGTTTGTATTTAATAGGCTCCGAAACTACTGGACCGATCCAAAAAACAATATATTACCATTAGAAGCAGACGTTGTCGCTAATAAACACATGTCGCTAATGTCGCTACGTTATTTCTTTGAGAAGTTAGATATTTGTCCATCCGTGCGAAGTCTGGACGTAATCATAGTATTTTAGCTCCGTTACTTTTTTATTTATATGAATGATAAAAACTGATGTTATTAATAATTATTCAATATTATTTTCTGTTGACACGATACTTCTCATCAAATGTAAAAGTAAATCTGAAACCTAATCCAAAGTCTTTGGATGGCTTGATGAAAATAATCTTTAAATAAACCTTTACAAGTCAAAATTACTAGAGAATAATAAAAATTGAAAGAAATTTCATTAGGAAATATCATATGGACTCTCTCTGTAATAAAATAGTATGTATAAAATATAAATAATAGATTTGCATATGTTTTGAGAAAAATAGGGAAGTGGTAGACTTAAACCCGTCTCTCATAGTTAGCGTGGATATCTTTCCTCGTTTCTGCCATATGACTTCCCTGTTTACCCTAAATTCGGTTAATTTAATCAGAATCTATAAAATTCAAAAATATGTGTATACGAGCTATATATCGTTTATCTAATTAATTACATTCATGTAAACTACTTTCTAGTCTCTCAATATTTTACCTTTACCTTGCTTATACACTTTAGGTATACGTGTATTTATAGACAAAAACATCATTCGGTTAAAAAGGTGAAATTTTAGTAATTAAACATTTTATGAATAGTGAGAAATTGTATTCGCCTAACTACACTTAATATTTATAAAAAAAATTTGTTTACTGTATGTCAATTCGTATGTACCTACCTATACACTCGTAACATACTCGTAATTCTTGACACTCGTAAATCCCTGCCTCTAAAATAGTTTGGAAAGAAGCTATTTGACTTGTAAGATAAACTATAGTATAAACGTAAAACGACTTTCTTGCCGAAAAGTTTATTTGATTTTTTTCTTAATATTACTCTCATAAATAAATATATATTTTGATTGCCGAGAAGTTTGTTTTTCCATTTCTTGTCCTAACTGGCTATGTTTGAAACGGTGGCGGTTTAAGGTAAAAAGGGTTCGAATCCCGGGTCGGCCAACAAAAAGAAGATTGGATTTTTCCAATCCAATAATTTAACAAAATGTTGGTCGGGATTGGAAACGTGCCCGGTTGGCGATAGGCTTGCCACATATCACATTATGGGACTTAGTATCTTCGGCTAGTCGTGGGTGCCCTGGTTGTACCTCTGCCTACCTCTTCGGGGATCAGATCCAGACTCGGCGGCAATGGGACCACCTCGGCAGTACCTACACGCTTTAAAATATAAAGATAATCTTTAAAATTGATTCAGCGACGAAGAAATCGATTAACATACCTACCTACTTCAAAAAATATATAGGAATCGAAATAATCTCCTCCTTTTTTCAAAGCCGGTTTAAAAAATATAAAAGTTTATTTAATGAAAAGTATATTTCCAAAGTATGAGGGTCTTCCATAAATTTCATAATCCATATTTATATTTTATTTGGAAAAGTACTAGCAACGATGACAGGATCCATCCAACTTGAACGCGGAAGATACCAGTGCCCGCTCACTTCGGTTTTTCCAGTTCCACGTTCGAGTCTCACACAACTCACAAGTAACGTACTTATAAAAAACCTCGACCAGTTAACACTATCCGACTTTGTTATTGCGCGTATTACGGTATAATTACTCTCCTTGTTTATATTTTTTAAGATTCTTATGCTAACATTTTATTATCGTCCTAAATAAAAAACTTGAATAAAGAAATAAAAATGTTGTTCAATTACTAATTGAACAACATTTTTAATTATTTATTTGAATTAATGTAAAATCACTATCCATGATATTATTCCGACTGAAAGAGAGGGAGTAAGTTGGACCTGGTAGAGAGTCAAGAGTAGGAGCAGGGGAGGTGCTATTGTATTACAAATCGGTTAAGCCAACTTTGAAATCAATTTCCGAAATATTGTCTGCTTCCACTGCACGCCGTAATCTCTTCATATATTTTCAGAGGAGGAGCAGAGTTTGGACTAATAGCTTAACAAAATTTAAACC
>NJDD01001836.1:1319-27109 GCA_002245505.1 Calephelis nemesis | reverse complement strand
AACGATATTTTAGTGGTGTACACAAATTACAACGCTATTTGTGAAGAAATAATGTGTGTAAAGGCTGATTACTGGTGCACGGCTGACTATCGGGCATTTTACCCTACGCTAAAATACTTCAGCAGTATAATGTTTTTTTCATACAAAGCAATCTTGGATCTTGGTGACAAAAATACACAAGATTAACATGAATATGCTTTATAAGGCTAGTGTTTCCAAAATACGATTCATTTCACTTTGCTCGATAGAAAAAAATCAAAAAGTTAACCCTTTTTTGAAAGCAAAACCCTGGAGAAAACTGTCTACTTCAATTATAAAAAAATCGACGCCAGATTTAACATAAACATAGATAAGTACTATACCTAAATGATAAGTGTTTCAGTTTCTATACTTTTTTCAAATTAATTTTATAGTGTCAAAAGTAGTGATTTGTCGCTTAAGACGTTTACTTTAGAGCGCAGTATTTCATAGTAATCATGGAACGGGGGAGCGCAGTGATTGGCTCTTCTGGCTAAGTATGGGGCCTTAACAATATTCTCGTGTCACATTGTTAGTTACCGTACTCCTCCGAAACGGCTTTACGGCTTTAGGGTAAGGAAAAGGTAGAGGGAAAAATTTTACCACTTATTGTATTTTACGTTTGATGCGTATGATTACTCGGTCAATTAGGTAGATAGAATATATTGCAATAAATATAATATGGAATAAAAAAAGAAACAAAGCTTTAGTTTTTATGCACAGAATAATAAATACAATAGTATCTACTTTGGGCTACTTTTATCTGTGAACAACACGATAATTTAAAAATACATAAGTACGTAGGTATTTAATCATTGAAATAAAAATAAGTTTTGGGGTACTTAGGTACTCTTTTTCATTTAATTTACAAATTAGTTCCAATTTTCCAAAGGAAAATTTAAGTTTTACGGGTGGTATGGCTAGCAAGGTTTTTTTTTTTTGAAAATGGCAGTCCCTCGTCCTTTTTTTCGACAAACGTCCGTCATAATATGAGCAATGCTTTAAACCAGTCATTATAATTTAAACGTGTTATAAAACTTTTAATAAACGTACGCGTGAGCTCTCCGCGTAAGCGGCGACACTCACTGTCAGAGTGGATGCGTCTCCACGCGAATTTGTAGGCATTTAAGACTGTGGCTGTAGGTACGGCCGAGTGGCAGGGCCTGGTGTAGTTTTCTTACTAGTCTGTGGTCATTTGGTAGGAAAGTTTGAATGTCAGAAAAGAAAGAAAGAAAGAAAATAATGTTAAGAAGATGTTACAAAATTATTTAAGCGTTCCAACATATTCTACCAACTTGTGGCGTGCAAAAATTTTAATATAGTCGAAGATCCGAAGTTAGGTCGACCTACACCGAACTGATAATAGAATGAAACCAGTTTTATAGCAAATTGTCGATGCTAGTTACTTTCACGGGATCGGACAATAGAAAAAAAAGTATATCAACATATGTGCAGTTACATTACAATTTTTCTAAATTTTGTAACAATTTAAGTTGATATAGGGTTGTTGTGTCAGATCGCGTCCACTTAGTGGAGTTTGCAGGTTAGAGGTAGCATATAAAAATGTTCTAGATCTAGTATTGAACTAACGAATATTGTAACCCAGCCGTGGTATAGTCTATTTTAGGATTAAGCTAAGTTTTAGCCAAAATGTCTAGTGATTATTTTTTAATAATTAAAATAATCGAAATATGGCGATTTGACCAGTTTGCGTCCACAAAATCCAGATCGCGTCCACCCATGGACCAGTTTGCGTCCACCAACTTATAAAGGGGTTGTGGGGAGATTTTATTAAGAAAATTTATAGAAATGTTGGGTTTTAAGTCTTTCTTTATAAATACATATGTTCACGCCTAGTTCCTTACTGGGTTGGCAGAGAATATCGAGTACCAAGTGTCACTAGCTTCTTTCACATTCATACCTTTTTTCAAACAAAGAAGCTGGTTGTGGAGACTGTGATGGCAAGAGTTGGCCCTGGGTTAAATTGCCAATGGAATATCAACTTAGGTCTCCCCGGGTAACTAAGTACGTCCTTCCAGTTTCGCAATGTATATCTCTAATCTGCCATTCTTACAACGTGTACCAAACAACGGAACATGCCCTTACTCTATATTGTAACAAAATAAATATTTTTAATCTCACTCTTTCTCTGATCTTATTGTTACGATTGCCGACAATTAAACTAACCCTGCAAAAAGCACTACCCGGATAAACAGATTCATTTATTTGCACCAGCGCTACGACGTATACAAAAACACTTAAATACCTACGTTATGGCTACATCTCTTTCATGTGCTATTTTGGTTTCATTTGCATTCCAATGTAGATACGATTTTTTCTTTCCAATCCTCATTCATTAGTTCATTACTGTTTGCAGCTCAGATGATTTCTAGCCCAAAATTACATCATCGATTGTTTATATAAGGCAGGTCACCACTAGGTCATATAATTTTTTTTTCGCATCCACAATATCTTAATTTTAGAATACAGACATTTTAAAATCTTTAAAAGATTTTGTTAGATCTGCAGGTAGCCAATTTTCTCTTAGAGATTTCACATCGAGCACGTCCATTTTACAAAAATTTTTAGTTTCCTTCAATTTTTACCTATCGTGTTCCCTCTTGTTGATATGCTCTTTATCTTTTTTATTTTCTAATGAAAATGTCGTCATCCGGGATAGAACATGTGCCCGGTTGGCAATAGGTTTGTCATCTATCGCATTGTGGAACCAAGTATCTATCTAGTTGCACCTTTGTCAACTTTGGGGAGTACAAGCCTGAATATAAGTATATTATAGTATATTTGTCTTTATGTCGTTAACATTTTCTCATATAGCTGCTTGTGTATAAGTGGAAGAAGGCAGAAACAGTTTAATGCACTTGTTTCCTTCCGGAGCGGTGGTGGGTACTAGTCCCGATGGGATTATACAATGCACTTTACCGACTACCACCTACCTATAACTGTCCGATTTCATTTTATAAATCAGTTACTTAAGATTTAGCATTTAAATAAACAAATGGACGCAAACTGGTATATGGTATAATCCGTCCATCCAGTTTGCGTCCAGGCAAATTTCAACATCTATATCTTTTTCTATTACCATAATTATGTGGACGCAAATTGGCTATTTTAATAAGCATAATAATAGTGGTTAAAACAAAAAAAAACCCCATCCTTATAACATATATCTTTATATTAAAATAAAGGATCAAGTTAGAAATGGTAAGATGAGTTCGCGTCCACCCTGGATGCAAACTGACTAATTCGTAAAATTAGTATACCAGTTCGCGTCCACCTCATTTTCTCCTTAAAAAATACAATAATCAATCAAGATCATGATTATTTTTATTCTTTTATTCATTTACAAGGTCTAGGAACTAATAAAATCTTGGATTAAAATTAAAACATTGAAAAATTATGTATGAAACGCGCGCCGGTTCACTATTTTTTTACTAAAATTATAGCTATTTACACTACTTTTTTGTATAGCTAAGATTCGTTATTTTTTTTAAACAGGAAAAATTATGTAAACAGTTCTTTTGTCTTGGTATATGTGTTACTAATATATTGTATTAAAGGCAGAAACGACTTTTAATTTCCCTAGTTTGTTAGTACACTTATTTTTAAGGGTTTTTAAACGGTGTCCGCGAAATGGACACGAATTGATGCGTGGACGCGAATGGGCACACATACCCTATAGCAGGGATGAGCAAATTCTTTTGACCGCGGGCCGGTTAATTAAAAAAAATCTAGTGGCGGGCCAGTAAATTATAATTAATCATGAGGCGGGCCGGTTTATTAAAACACCTAAAAATAGCAGTAAATATTAAAACGTTGTATAAAGATAACATAAGGCTTTTTATTTATTGAAATAAAATCTTTTTATGAAGTCTTAACATATGAAATACCTACGCAATTAAGTTTGAAGTAACGATTCAGTATCTTAATTGTTAAAATTTCCATAGTCTTTTAACATTTCGACCATTAATTTTTTAAGGAGGTTCATATATTTTTTAAAAAACCCTCGGTGGGCCGGATCCGGCCCGCGGGCCGTATTTTGCCCACCCCTGATATATAGGTTTGCCTGAAAAAAATATTGTACTTGTAGCTTTTTTAAATGGGACGGGAAGGTATGCGCGAAGGCTACACCAAAGAGTAAAGTAACTGTCCATAACTACACTGCCGTATGCTAATATGGGTCTAACACATGTTTTGTAAAGTGTCACTTTGATACGAAGTGACATTTTACTGTTTTTATTAATGAGATAATAGAGACGGCTAAGTACGAACTTATCCCTGTTCGTGACACGCGTAATGTGCGGTTCGAACGACACATTTTTGTCTAGAGTGACCCCTAGGTATTTTGTTGTATGTTCCCAGGGGATCGCTCTGTCGAACAGTTTGATGGCACCCGGACTGCGCCTGGACACCATCCTTTTGCTGGGTCTTACACCTCGATTGAAGTACACCGCTGCACTTTTATCGGGGTTCAGTAGTGTTGTACTTTAAATATCGATACACAATAATATTGTCTTTTTAAGATAATGGAAGGCAAACAAGAGACGGATTTCCTGATGGTAAGAAATTCACGCTGCCTAGAAAACCAAAGGTGGTAATGGTGCATTGTCAACCTGAGGCCGGGATCTTAGGCCTAGAGCAAAAGTAAACTTACCGGCTACATTACCCTCCGAACCGAAACACGTCAACGGCAAGCATTGACGTTATGGCGGCAGGAATAGGTAAGGCGGTCGTTCCAATCAAGACGACTCGCTGCGGGACTTTTCCATATAATCTCGCCTTTTACGAGCTACCTGCAGAAAGGCAAATCTACAAAAGTCTAAGGAAGTAGAAAGTCTATTCTGAAAAAGAGCCCGGACCAACATTATTATTTAAAATAAAATTTATTTCTAAACAGAATTGGGCAAAATTTATTGCAATGACGGATAACGAATAATAGTCCATATTTATTTACTGTTCGTATGTAACGAGAATGTTAGCAAGAAAACAAATTAGATAAAGAATTATAACTTCATTCATTTGGTCTTAGCAGTATGTATGTCTTAAAATATATTTTACCATGTTTGCAGTTAAGTGAATGAAGCGTGGGAGCGAGAAGTCATTTCAGAAGTTATCAGGTAAGGCAATCTTACAGGAAAAGGAGAGAGAGAGGCAGGTGACAATATTTAAACGAGTAAGAGCTCCCATTGCGTTGCCGTCATACCAAGTCGCTGTGAAATTTGTGAATTTATTTAATAATCTTACTATATAAAAAGAAGAAAATTTACGTTTAAGTTTAGTATAATGTTTTGTAAGCGCATGTGTCCTTGCAAAATGTAGCAATTCCAATAAATACACATTCTATATTTAAAACTCTGTTTTGTCAGTTGCCTCTTCCTCTCAACTTGCCTCGAAAAGGGATTTTTATAGCAACATATTTATTTGCATAGTTTTATACATTCAAGTGAATTTTTTCAATTTAATAAGAATTAGCCAAGATATCAAATAAAATAGTAAATTGTTTGGTTACGCTAAGGCTTGACAAAAGCCCATTGACCTCTAAGTAAATGGACATGAAATACCTACGAAAAAAGCCATTGGCTACTAAATGCCATTGCCATTGGCTACTAAATATGGCTGCTATTCTGACATTAAAAGGTTGTCCAGAAAATGAAGAGTATCGATATCGATATATGATCTATTAGTGATGATTGTAAGGTAAGTTTCGGTCAGTAGATAAGAATTATTATTTACCTACCGAATGAAATTGCAACTATCAACGTATTTACTTACTTAGTGCTACTCAACTCAAAAATTAAGTTACATAAAATACATTTCTACTTAAAGCTGAGATGTGCTTAGTGTATGAAAATTTTTATGAATACTTGATATTACGTTTAGTCTATATATCATATTTTTTTCCAAAATTTCTTAACAGTTTCGGCGTGTGCATTTAAAATGCTGAAAAACTTTTTGCTTGATTTAATACTTCTAAGACTTTTGAAATACAACTGCTAATCCCGTTAATTTTCTGAACTTAAATAATATTAATTAAAATTTTTGGTCTCATAGATTTCCAAAGAATTCTTTAGTAAGACTCCAAGTAAAAATAAACACATAAGACATTACGCAAATGGTAATCATGGCTAGATTGAAGATTGAAAAATACCCATTAATAAATTATTGTATGATTTGTTACAAAAAATGTGATAAATTAACAACCACTCCACCGATTTAATGCAAACTTTACATAAACTATTTACTATATAGTCCGAACAACGCCTAAACATTTGGTTTGGATAGGTGAGCAAGTTCTTGAGTTATAAAATTAAAACGAAACGTGGCATTGATTTTTATATTTAAAGATTATGGTAGCAAACACGCAGTTACCGTTCCTAACAGAAAGAGACCACCATCGCCAATAGATTTCAAAGGAGAAAGCCAAAAAAACCCAATTGCAGGCATAATTAATTATATCTCAAAAAATCAGTAATAATTAGTAATATAATAATAACCATATAAGATCGTGATTCTTACTGGCAGACAATCAAAATTGCATGTTTTATTGTTAATAAAACAAGTTTTATTCTTGTTCTTGTTTTATTGTTGTTTTGTTCTTGTTGAGATAAGCTCACCTTTTGTACTTTGTTTTTCTTTTTACTTTTAAGTATTTTTTTCTGTAATATCAGTTGCGTACAATAAAGAGTTCATAATTAGAATCATTTAATTAAAATTGTTTTATTTTAGGTAGGTATTTTTTTATTTACAAAAACACAATGTTAAATGTATTCCTGAAATGTAAATGCAGACCCAAATATTATGATTTGTTTAATATTTTTCATAAACTTACTAATTACACTGACCGCCATGTCCGTAGTAATAAGGAACTGTTTTACTCTATTACAACACGACCGAAGAACATTAGGAAGCTGTGCCCATGTTGTCAGTGTTTTATATTTTTTAGGTTGGGCTAGACATGAGGACACTTTTACACTTCCTGCTCCCATGTTGGATCGTGTACTCTTTGATTAATTATATATAAAATATATTATGCCTACATTTTAGTTTGATTTTGACTTTATACCTTTACATCCTATTTTGGCACTCGATACTCTCTGCCTGCCCCGCAAGGGACTTGGCGTGCAGATAGGTAAGTTAGTACCATTATATCCGATAGGCAAACAATCGCACGATTAAAAATATAAAGCAGAAGGTGCTTTCTTATCGACATCTTTAATTAATACGATAGTATCTTTGTATCTATATTATTATAATATTAAAATACAATAATAAAACAAGAAATTTTGTTTCAGAATTAGAATAATCTTTATTCACATGAACCATACAAGTGGAATTTGTGCGCGTCGACAAGGTGAACTTAGTCCCTTGCAAATTAGCCTCTCCAGGGCAGCAACAATGCGGCCCGCTTTCATACAAAGGTTATAAAAAAAATAACTTTTGTTTACTTTGACAGCCACAGATCAAGGCTTACGTTACCTCTTTAGTTTTCAGTGTAAAAAGGTTAGGTGAATTCTGAAAAAACTTAGATGTTGGTGTAGTTATTAAAATTTTATGAACAACATTTTTAAATAAAAATTGTATCTTCTTTTCCATACGATGTGCAACACCAAATATACATATATAAGATATGTTAAGAAAAAGCATAGGCAATTTAAACCATTTTCATAAACCCTTGACCCCGCCGGATATGAAAAAAATGGGTAGTTCTGTGTGGTTTTATGTCTAGAAAAAAAAATAAAAAAATACTTCTTTTACTAATACTTTTTGATCAGCGACTGTCAGAGTACACAAAAGTTGATTTTTCTATTACATCCATTGACCTCTAAGTATGTGGACATGAAATACCTACGAAAAAAGCCTGCTGTCGGCTATTAAATATGGCTGCCATTTTGACATTATAAGGCTGTCCAGAAAAATAGAGTACCGATATTGATACATGATCTATTAGTGACGATTGATAGTTAAGTTTAGGCAAATAGATAAGAATTATTATTTACCTACCGAAAGAAATCGCAACTATCTTACTTTGTGCTACTCATTTGGCTTATACCTAAATAGGGAAATGTAATTAAACGAAAGAAAGAATATTTGTTTACTTATCGCGAGCACGTGTTTTTTTTACATTGTTGCGTGCAAATATGGTTACTCTTTATATAAGTCAATTAACTCTTTATATTTATTACAAGATTCATTATCGTTACAAAAAAATGATCAGATTACATTCAAACCACTTTTTTTACTTATAAGTAAGCACTTGAAAGAATTCTTATTAAGATAGACTGTGATTAATATTTTCAGTGGCAATGGTATACGCTCTTATCTTTTCCAAATATTCTTTTCTGGGAACGTCAAATAAAATATCGACAATTGTAATAGTACAGCACTATAAAAATTGAAAACTAAATATGGATTCTTGGCAAACATGAAAACTGTCATGACTTCACTTTAAACCGACGCCAAAATTAGCATAGACAAAAATGTCGTTACCTCTTTCGGCTTACATAATATCAACATTTGTTAAAAGAGACAGAGAAATGTTGTTAAGTTAGGCATATGTCGATTCCAATAGTATAGAACATTGTTGCACTTTTTTATAGGTATATTCCTATTTCTAGATATAATCACACCCTAAATCTATGGTTTATCTATAAAATCCTAAATTTTTGGTTGTAACAAATAACTAGGTGAACACGTGTACGTAGATGACGTACTTTTTGAAATCAAAGTCTAATTGAAAAAAACTTTTTATGCAGTTACACTACGATTAAATGATTGTCCGTGAGGGCGGGAAGTGCTGCTCTGCTTCTGTTGTCTTCATCGTCACGATAAAATGACCACTTGTAAAAGCATTATCAAAATGTAAGTAGGTATAACAAAAAAATGTTTATTTTGAAGTTTTCCTCATTACTCACAAGTTTCGATGCGGTTTCTTAAACATTCATACCACGCAGGCAATTTTGAATGTAAATTTGTCCAACACACATTCTATCATTCTGATATCTATCTGGTATCTACTGACATGTTTATTAAAGTTGAGTCTGCGTCTTCTGAATTACAATTTTGCTTTAAATATCCTCGTGCTACCTATTGAAATAAAACGTCTGTTTATAACAAACACCTCGAGCCATGTATCCGTGTCCTGTATCCGTGCCGTGTATCCGTGCCGTTCATTCGTGATTCTGCAATAAATAAATTAATAAACAAACGCATTTTTAATAAATAAACAAAAATATTCCTGGACCAGTTACACAAATTGAATGCTTACACAAAAAATAAGCAAATTATATGCTTGTGTTGTGAGTGTTAGTCAACGACACTAATACATACTTTTCACACTTTAATAGATATCAGAATAAGTTTAACCTTTTAACCGCAGGCATTTTTTACTGACACGTTCAGTCACTCTACCGCCGATCACATAAAAACAATCTAAACCAAATAGTGCTTATAAAAAGTATCTAAAATCGATTTAACTTGTAATAACACACAGTGAATTTTATTTTATAGGAATTTTAAAACAATTGTTGAGAGTCCTGTATTGAGATAACTTGGAAAATACAGACATGTCGCCTAAGAAACAACAGACAGAAATTAGTCTTATTTTTTAGGACTGCGTCAGTGCGAGCTGGATGTCGTATGTCTTATTTTTCAGACCATGGCGGTTAAAAGGTTAATAAAGACCCAGATCCGGAAATGCAAACATCTAACTATTAATTTACCTGCCCCCGTCGAGAATCGAACCTGTGCCTTGCGGTTGGTCGGTGTAGTTATGCGTGTACGCTAGCCACACTACCAACGACTCTTTTCATACAAACCCACCAGTTTTGAAGACTCTTAAAACCCGGGCAATTTGATCGTGGAATTTCGGCCTAGGTCTCCCTGGACACCTACACCTACATAGTACATACATCTACATTCGCATTATTTATCTGCTTTCACTAGCCATTCTCTCCACATGCGCGAACTAACGGAGCATGCCGTTTTTAAGTTTTAAACAAACACTTTCTTTAAATCCCACTCTTTCGGGATATAACTGTTACGAATGCGGTCGGCGAGAATCACATCACAGACCTTATTTTCATTAATTAATTTTCATTTAATAATACTAGTTGTCGCCCATTGGTCGAGATTCGACCATAATAAATTTAAATTATAAGTTATTCGTTCTAAATTATTAAAATATAATGTTCAAATATTGTAAAGGTTCTATTGTTAACTATCTTTTTTACAAAAACGTCGTCTTCATTTATCAATACCAACTACTTTGTTTTCAAACATTATGAATATAGTTTGTGCGCTATCTGTGATCTTTTATCGATATCATTTTTGTTAGCGTGTGCCAAATGTATGGCATTTTTTTCTAGGGAAATTCGGCTGAGGTTAATACAATATTTGTCTTGCAAAAGAGGGCTGTACGGTCAATTTATAACATAGACCCAAGAGGTTGCCTCCGGAAAAAGTTTTAAGAAATAAAAAATTTAATGGTGACTTTTCAATATATTTTTGAAAACTTGTTATATGTCAATTAAAATATAAATTTGTTTAAGAAAAAATGTGATGTACATGCTGTAAACACAAGGAATAAAAACAGTCTTGTTGTGCATAAGTCTCGTCTCCATATAATCAGCTGTCATTCGTTTATGGGCCAATGTATACGTTTTTACAATAAACTTCTTACAACAAATTTAAAAAATGTATTTAGATTAAGTTGTATGGTAAGGGTTATTATAAGATTTCAGAATATTTAGAAGATAGAAATGCTTGGGACTAATTGCTCCTCATACCAATCTCTACAAATTATTTGTAAATGTAATTAAATGTAGTTTTGTAAATTAGATTTATAAGAAAAAAGATAACCCTGCTGAGTTTCTTTCGCCGGATCTTCTCAGTGAGTGGCCGCGTTCCGATCCGGTGGAAGTTTTTAGAATTAGGGTATTTGTGCCCATTCGCGTCCACGCATCAATTCGCGTCCATTTCGCGGACACCGTTTAAAAAACCCTTAAAAATAAGTGTACTAACAAACTAGGGAAATTAAAAGTCGTTTCTGCCTATAATCCAATATATTAGTAACACATATACCAAGACAAAAGAACTGTTTACATAATTTTTCCTGTTTAAAAAAAATAACGAATCTTAGCTATACAAAAAAGTTGTGTAAATAGCTATAATTTTAGTAAAAAAATAGTGAACCGGCGCGCGTTTCATACGTAATTTTTCAATGTTTTAAGTTTAAGTAAGGATTTTATTAGTTCCTAGACCTTGCAAATGAATAAAAGAATAAAAGTAATGATGATTTGGATTGATTATTGTATTTTTTAAGGTGAAAATGAGGTGGACGCAAACTGGTTTACTAATTTTACGAATTAATCAGTTTGCGTCCAGGGTGGACGCGAACTCATCTTACTATTTCTAACTTGATCCTTTATTTTAATATAAAGAAATATGTTATAAGGATAGGGTTTTATTTTATTTTTACCACTATTATTATGCTTATTAAAATAGCCAAATTGCGTCCACATAATTATGGTAATAGAAAAAGATATAGATGTCGAAATTTACCTGGACGCAAACTGGATGGACGGATTATACCATATACCAGTTTGCGTCCACTTGTTTATTTAAATGATAAATCTTAAGTAACTGATTTATAAAATTAAATCGGACAGTTATAGATAGGTGGTAGTCGGTAAAGTGCATTGTATAATCCCATCGAGACTAGTACCCACCACCGCTCCGGAAGGAAACAAGTGCATTAAACTGTTTCTGCCTTCTTCCACTTATACACAAGCAGCTATATGAGAAAATAACGACATAAAACAAATATACTATAATATACTTATATTCAGGCTTGTACGCCCTAAAGTTGACAAAGGTGCAACTAGGGCACGTACGATTAGCCTAAGATACTTGGTTCCACAATGCGATAGATGACAAACCTATTGCCAACCGGGCACATGTTCTATCCCGGATGACGATGTTTTCATTAGAAAATAAAAAAGATAAAGAGCATATCAACAACGAAAGAGGGAACACGATAGGTAAAAATTAAAGGAAACTAAAAATTTTTGTAAAATGGACGTGCTCGATGTGAAATCTCTAAGAGAAAATTGGCTACCTGCACATCTAACAAAATCTTTTAAAGATTTTAAAATGTCTGTATTCTAAAATTAAGATATTGTGGATGCGAAAAAAAAATATATGACCTAGTGGTGACCTGCCTTATATAAACAATCGATGATGTAATTTTGGGCTAGAAATCATCTGAGCTGCAAACAGTAATGAACTAATGAATGAGGATTGAAAAGAAAAATTCGTATCTACATTTGAATGCAAATGAAACCAAAATAGCACATGACAGAGATGTAGTCATAACGTAGGTATTCAAGAGTTTTAGTAGACGTCGTAGCGCTGGTGCAAATAAATGACTCTGTTTATCCGGGTAGTGCTTTTGCAGGGATAGTTTAATTGACGGCAATCGTAACAATAAGATCAGAGAAAGAGTGAGATTAAAAATAAGTATGTTGTTACAATATAGAGTAAGGGCATGTTCCGTTGTTTGGTACACGTTGTAAGAATGGCAGATAAGAGATTGCCAGTACAGATATACATTGCGAAACTGGAAGGACGTACTTAGTTACCCGGGGAGACCTAAGTTGATATTCCATTGGCAATTTAACCCAGGGCCAACTCTTGCCATCACAGTCTCCACAACCAGCTTCTTTGTTTGAAAAAAGGTATAAATGTGAAAGAAGCTAGTAACACTTGGTACTCGATATTCTCTGCCAACCCAGTAAGGAACTAGGCATGAACATATGTATTTATAAAGAAAGACTTAAAATTCAACATTTCTATAATTTTCCTTAATAAAATCTCCCCTTAACCCCTTTATAAGTTGGTGGACGCAAACTGGTCCATGGGTGGACGCGATCTGGATTTTGTGGACGCAAACTGGTCAAATCGCCATATTTCGATTATTTTAATTATTAAAAAATAATCACTAGACATTTTTGCTAAAACTTAACTTAATCCTAAAATAGACTATACCACGGCTGGGTTACAATATTCGTTAATTCAATACTAGATCTAGAACATTTTTATATTTTACCTTAAACCTGCAAACTCCACTAAGTGGACGCGATCTGACACAACAACCCTATATAGACGCGTTACAAGAATCTTTGTATAGATAGATCTACGTAATTAAATTCATTTTGAATTTTTGAAAATCTATCGCCTTTGTGGTACAGCGGTCTGGTGTAGGACTTGACTTCATAAGGTCCCGGTTTGAATCTAGTGTCGGGTAACAAGGAACACTTATGTGTTGTTTAAATTTTTTTAAAAATCAACATTGCCCGGGATTGGATATGTGCCCGGTTGGTAATAGATTTGCCACCTATCACATTGTGTGCCGTGCCAAAGTAGTACACCTCTACCAACACCATCGGGATATGAGCATGAAGATAGTTACTATAAAATCGAAAATAGCATTATTTGGTTTCAAATTTCCCAACCATTTTCTTAAAGTCGGCAACTATACCAAATTGACTAGTTAAGAACAGCTAACGAGGTAACTGTCGAACATTAGGTACACGTGACCGAAAACACTTCTCAAGTAAATCAAAAACGTCGTATTTATTTCAATAATGACTTAGATTTTAAACACAATACTGAGAAACTGGTTTAATGTTCCAATTACAAGCGGCAGAAGAGCTTCCTCAGTCTAGCGATCGTTTCTTTACGGTAAACACAGATTTAATTTTGCCACACGCGAATATTTTTGCACATAATGCGACCTCAGTTATTTCTATTTCTTTTGCTAACACTCGTAATGTCTCTGCAGTGTAAAGGACAATTGCCTATTTTAAGTGATGTGATTTCTACACACGAACGTCTTCAATCAACTGCGCAAGATATAGCTGGCTCAATACTGGGTGGACTAACCCAGGGATTAAATTTTAATTTTGGACTGAATACTCACACAAATACTCCGGCACAACACCTGCCTGAAAAGACTCCCGAAGAAACAATTGTAGTGGTTATAGAAGATGGAAATCTCGAAAATAATAGACCAACATCTCCATCTCCTCATAAGCGTCCACTACATAATAAACATCAACCATCATTAACACCGCCAAACCAAAAATATCCGCCAACATTGTCACACAATCATCACCACTCCGGGGAAGATAGCAACGACTATGAACCTCAACAAAGCTATCCACCGAGGCCGCACTGGCATCCACACTCTGAAGGGTATAATAATCAAAACTATCATTATGAAAATAACCATCACCATAATGAAGGACATTCTTATGTACCTGAACAAAATAATCCATATCAAGGAAGTTATAATACCCAAAGACCGTACCAAAATCTTGAAAACATAAGACCATCTGATAAACCTTATTATTCAAGCAATTCAATTTGGAACCACAGACCAAACTACATGTATCAAGGAAATTTAAATCAATAT
This sequence comes from Calephelis nemesis, assembly GCA_002245505.1. Classification (NCBI taxonomy): domain Eukaryota; kingdom Metazoa; phylum Arthropoda; class Insecta; order Lepidoptera; family Riodinidae; genus Calephelis; species Calephelis nemesis. Next base: position 12,600 of record NJDD01001836.1, on the reverse strand, counting down.
TATTCCTTAATGCAATACTCAAATCAATATAATGCGCAGGTATCAAACCAAGGATTTCACGATGATCGTGTACCATTCCATAAACCAAACTATCTCAATATTCCAAACGGTAATGAAAACTATGGACCAGAATACCCGTATCAAGATGAATCAACTCAAAATAATGGCAAAAGACCATACCAAGTATTTCATTATAATGGCCCACTTAATAAGCCTAATTTATCTAGCAATGGTGGTTACAACGGACCAAACAGTTTTAATCAAAATACAACACCTAGACCACATCAAGGATTTGACACGAACAAACCATTTCATAAACCTGGCAATGACACGAACAATGAAACCAACGGTCCACAGCAATTTAACCAAAACAGTGGTCAAAGACCAGATCTATTTCATAGTCACCATGTACCATTTCATAAACCAAATATTTCAAATAACGATAACAACTACGGGTCAAGTGAGGATGAAAACAACCAAGGAGGATTTGATCAAAATTATCCAAAAAGACCAAGCCCAGAATACAGTAGCAACAGTCTACTTAATGATCAAACCTCTCACAGACCTTTAACTAACTTTGGGAATAATTTTAAGGAAACAAGTAATCCAAGTCAAGAAAATTCTAATGAATCTAATAGTGAAGAAGACTCTAACAGTGAACAAACAACTTCTGCTTCGTATAATCAAATGCAAAATCGGCCAGGCCAAGGGTTGCATCTTAGCGAATCAATTACTTCAATTTACCCAAATGAAAATGGCAAAACAACAACACGTCTACCTGAAAATGAATCAGAAACAACCAAAGATGACAATCCGTATTTCATTCCTCTGGTTCCAGATGACGCTGGAGGACAAGCAAACACAACAGCTCCAAAACGAGACACAGATAATTCAAAACCTATTAAAGATGATGAAGAAGATGCTGTCTTTCCTATTGACGTAAGATTTAAGGAAGAATAATATTATATAGGTATATTTGCGTAAAATATGTAAGATTTGTGTAAATCACACAATAGTAGGTGTAAACTAAATGTAATTTGTATTAAAGCGTGACTAAATTTTTACTAATCATTATTTTTTTATTAAAGTATTTGTTTATCATTGATAACAAACTTAAATAAGTAGTTTTTTAATCGTCTCTTTGGTCTAGAGGTCCGACGTCGGACTTAACTTATTGAGGTCCCGGGTCGGGAAATAAAAACATGAAAAATTTGTTTTTTTTTTTAATTTTCTAATACATACAACGTTGCTCGAGAATGAATATTGAATATGATAGGCTTACCACCTATCATAATAGGCTTACCACCTATCATATTATAGGATTTAATGTCTTCGACTAGTCGTGTGTGCCCTGGTTGTTTCTGCGTATCTTCGGGGATATTGGCGTTCTTTACCTACTGGCACAATTTTAAGTGCACCGGTACGCCCGGTTCGGAATCTACATCAGATGTTTCTATATAAGTAAAATTACTTTCACCATATTTATTTATTCATCAAGTTTGTAAATGTGAACCAAATTCCATGTATAGCGGCCCCGAATATTCAACTTTTTTTAGACTGTGCAAAAACTTAAAAATGTCGCCTTTCATTTTTACCCGACTCAAAAAGTAGAAGGTTCCCAATTTGAGTTTCTGTTTTTTGTTTTGTGTGCTTGCTACGCGATTATTCTGAAGGTTTTATAATGACAACAACGGTGCAAAACACAATATCACCGTCATATTAGATACCATTAAGATGAAAAGATGATACAAAGAAATGAAATATGAAATGATGAAAATTTTCTTATAATTACAAATCAATGAAACTACGACAAGTAAATTAGGTAAGTTACGTATATGAGATAGCGCAAAGATATAATATCGATCACATCAGCCTTCAAACAAAAAATAATGACCTACGTCGAAGTCGGTCCATTAATTCAAAAGTTATGCCGCAAACAGACATAAACAACATGAGAATCTGGAACGAATTTATGTTTGGGCTAGTTCCTTTGGATTAATCGTGAATCCAATTGAATCTCAGGCCTTAATTATTATTAGTAGTCGTTACATGCGTGGCATGATTGCTAATTTAGATATACCTGCCCTTATGTACGAGTGTATGTATGCCCTGCCGTATAATAATTCACCTATAAAATATTCTACTACTGCTGTTAACTTGGATGTAAATTTTACCTCCGATTTGTCTTGGAATCTCCATGTTAACAATATAAGTAAAAAGGTTCATCATGCTTTTCATTCACTTCCTTCCCCTAACAACGAAAATTTCACTTATACACACCCTTATTTTTCCTATTACAGACTATGTCTCGAGTTACAGGGCTAAGTTGGGATGGCTTCCTATACGCTTACGTCGTAATTTTCATATACTCTGTCTTTTATATAAGATCCTTTTCTATCCCAATTTCCCGAGTTATCTTCGTGATTCCTTTCAGTTCCTACATTCCACTGAATCTCCTTGTCGTCCTCATGTTAAAACCTTGTTACGTTTCCCTATTAGTAATTCTGCTTTTTACTCTCAGTCATTCACTGTTCGTGCTGTTAAGCTGTTGAATGATTTACCTGATAAAATTCGTGCCAGTGAAACATTATATGTGTTTAAGAAACTACCAAAAGCGCACTATCTCTCAAAAACTTATTTTTTTTAAATCGTCGTTTGTTTTTTTTTCTTCGTATTTCCAATTATGTATATGTTATAATTATGTATACTTATATATGTTTACATTATCTATATATGTATTATATATTATGTTCATGTATGTATATTTATTTATTTTGATGATATTTTGTATTATTTCAAGTATGTATTTCATAGTCAACAAATCATGTATGTACACCTAGCCTGCGTTTAATTTTGTTACTGTTTTTCCTTTTCACGGGTCAGCTGGTAGAAATCTCTGTTGCTGGAGACAAGCTCGCCCATTATACTGTATTATCTTTATGTTTGTGTTTAGTGTTAACGTTTTTTTGTGTACAATAAAGTTATTATTATTATTATACACAAACACATAACACACATAAACATTGATTCTTTAGCCACCTTTCAGTTCCACCATCATCATCTAGTCCTCGTCATCAGAAAAAATGAACAGATTTACTTAAAGCGAATCGAATGAGTCCAACCTCGATGGTTTTACCAGCAGATATTACAGGGTTACATCTTCTATCTTCGAGCTCCATCATCAGATCAGCACAGTTTGTTAGTGTTTGGCTGACATAGATCTCACATATGTTGAAAAGTAGAGTAATATAAATACCCATAGTGTCTTACATCCATTCCGATGCTAACAATAATTGAGCTGTAAATGAGCTGATGACCTGGATCGCTTAAACAGATCTCCAGCTGAGAACCATATCGATCACGTCAGTTTTCTAATAAAAAAACGCACCAAAATCCGTCCATTCGCTGAAGAGTTACGATGCCACAGACAGATAGACAGACATATAGACACACACACATACACACACACGCACGCGCGCCTTACTTCTGCCTTACTCTTCGGGGACATGGGCGTGAAGATATTTTAGCTGATAACGGTTTAAATTATTACCGTTACGTACCATCTTTGCGTCACCGGCCAACCAGTTCCCTAAAGATTTACGGAGACAGGCGTGCCGGATGTAATGCGACGGATACCTGTCTAGGGTTACTTTTCTGTTTATATGTATTTACAAATAGGTATACACACATGGACGTAAATGATGTTTTTTAGGTTTAGCTTTGCACACTAGGGTTAGAAAATGTACCTAAGATTCAAATACAATCTGGGGACCACCAAGACGATTAAGCTGACTGGCGAGGACTATGCCTACTGTTTTTCGAAGCGTTTCCTCCTCTTTTTGATCTCCCGCTAGCCATAACTTTAAAATTTTGGATACGAATTTTCAGGAAAGTAGTCGTAGAATGAGGAAATTTGGTATGTTAGGTAATTTTAGTATACCTACTCGTACAAAATACAAAAAAATCTAATTTTGTATATGAATAAATAAAAGTACAAAAACAACGATAATATCTAAAACTTGAAACTTTTATCGGCGGACGCACGTAACCTTCCCTGTAGCGTGCAACACGACAATGGCGAGCATTGATGATATTTTGCCAGAATTCGCAAAGCGATGGCACCATTCAGGTTGAGCTCCTTCAATACGAGCAGTAGGTAACATGTTGCCTAGAGGAGTCCACGTGGCTCGCACTCGCAAAACGTCAGCAGAAATGTCATGAAGAGACGAGCTTCCAAATATACACTCACTAACCGATATCACAACTGTAAAAACGTAATGAGGGAAATAATGGCGGATTATCATTACATTCGTATTTATTATTATTTGAGTTAATCTATCGATTTATGCTTGCCCGTATAATTTGAAGCATCATGAAATGTTTCTCGTACTTAACAATAATTAAAAACGAATATAGTTAGTCATTTGTTTTGCTTGTCTGACAATACAATTATATTATACCTACATTAGAATATTTTTTTATGATATTGGAAAGCAAACAAGCAGAATTTCCTGATGGTAAGAAATTCATGACGCCTAGAGATTACCAAACGTGATAATGGTGCGTTGCCAACCTGAAGATGGGATGCTGGGACTCGAGCAAAAGTAAGTTTACTGGCTACCTTACCCTCCGAACTTTAACACGTCAACGTCAAGCAAGGCAGTGGTACCAATCCGGGCGAGTCGCTGCAAAACTCTACCACCTAGTCAGATATCACGATGTTAGTGGCTTTTCACGAGGTGCCTGGCAGGAAGGCAGTTGGTCTATTCTGCAAAGGAGCCCGGACAAATACAGAAGAAACAAACATTTAAATATGAATTCTAGTTTTATAACAAAATTGCACGAGAAGCAGGTGCCTCTCCCAATGGTAGAAACAATTTCACTTGTAAACGTCAACAATGCCTCTCTTTTCTCATCATGGGCGCCGGCAGCAGGGTGCAAGGGGGTTCAACTGCACCCCTCAGTCCGGAAAGAAAGTAGATAGAAAAAATTACCTGACTGAACCTGCGGGAGAGTATTTAATGCATCTCGAGACTATGTATGTATGTATGTCTGTGTTCGAATGTAAATATGTATGTTGCTATAACTACATGTTTATTTCGATGTTTTATATTAGTTAATAGTAGGTATGTATAGATGGAGATGCACCCCCCTGAAAATAATACTAGCGACGTTCCGTTCTAGACCCATGTCTATGCCCATCTCTTCTCTAGAACGGAACACAACAGTGACAAACATTAACATTACGGTGATAGGAAACAGTAGATCTGTTGCAATGTGATTTCACTATTGACCAGTTGGCAATTTAGTCGTCTCATCCTCATACCCTTAAATTTGTAGGTATGTTTTTTTTATGATATTGGAAGGAAACAAGCAGACGGATTTCCTGATGGTAAGAAATTTCCGCCGCCTAGAGACACCAAAGGTGGTAATGATGCGTTGCCAACCTGAGGCCGGGATGTTAGGCCTTGAGCAAAAGTAAGTTTACCGACCACCTTACCCTCCGAACCGGAACACGTCATGACGCTATGGCAGCAGGAATAGGTAAGGCGGTGGTACCAATCCGGGTGAGTCGCTACGAAACCCTACCACCTAGTCAGGTGTCACGGTGTTAGTGACAGTAAGCCTCCAATCGCCTTTTACGAGCTGCCTGGCAGGAAAGCAGATGGTCTATTCTTCAAAGGAGCCTAGACCAACACGTTGAAGTTCTAAATTTCTGACTATAATACCTATCTATTAATTATTATCGTTAATCAATTTCGGGATCAAGAGCAATCAGTAACTTCCGTGGCGTGTTCTTCACTAGGTAATATTTAAGGAATTGAATGTTTTCCCGTTACCTAATACCTACCTATAAGAGACGCTTGTGTATTTGTAATTGTAAAGGTACGATTCCACCAAAATAGGGTGCAGCACATTTGATTACAAACATTTTGTGCAGAACTCTAGCATTGCACATACAGGCTTTTAAAGCGTTTAGCTTCTGTTTCCACCGGCAAGGCTGTGCGTCACTTTTGTAAACGCACACTGTAGCTCACTTGAGTACGAACATGTTCACTGAGAAGAGTTTTGATTTCTATCCTCAGTTGTTAATATGGACGGCCGAGAAAACGTAGTGCTTTGTGCTGCAGCTTGTGTTTTATTATGTAGTCTGCTTAAAAAGAAACGAAGAAAGAAACAGCGTAGTTGGGTGAGGCCTTTCCTCCAGCGACGAGATGAAGAAACGAATAGATTTGTAGAAGAAATAAAAATAGAAACTTTGAGCTAACTCTTGAGTGGCGTCGTGTTTTTTGTTTCTATTTTTATAATCATCGTGACTGGAATCCCACAATAGAGAATAAGTTTCAATTGTTGGAATAAATCTAATAATTTTGTCATTCGTCCAATCCAAATTTGACTCAATCGAACGATGTGCGCGTACAAATAAATGTTTTCGCTCCAGCGGCGGACGCAAGACTGAGTTCGCGAACAACAAGCGTGTACGCGTCGACACGAGTCCATAGCATGTATGTGCGCGCACAATGTTGTACAGATGTGCGCAAACATTTAAGTTATGTTTGCGTACAATTTGTTATTGTTTTGTTTGCTCGAGTGAGTCGACCATCGCAAACATTTGTGTCGTACACTGTGCATTACAGTGCCGTACAGTTCAGCACACCGGTGGAATCGTACCTTAAGATTAAGAATGTATTCTGACTATTTTACTCTCAGTGCTACGCTGGACTCTATTATTGTACTAGTAGTAATAGACCGTTCAGATCTCCAAGTAAGTTATTATTTCCTTTAAGTATTAACTTTACACGGAGGAAATAATAACTTTATAAGTATTTATAGAAATTATCTTATATATTTATATAGCTTAGGTACCTACCTAGGTACGTAATGGCTATCAAAATCTATAACAAATTAGCATAAAAACTTAAAGAATTACCTGTTTAACAAATCAAAATGGATTTATTAGGAAGGTTATTGGAAAAATGCTTATATGACATAAATGAATATCTAGCTAAGCACATAAGTTTTTTTGGCGCCATCGAGAGAAAAGATGGTCGAAGTTTTTTCATAATTATTGAATTTCGTGTTGATATTGAGTGAAATTAGTCAATTTTGGTTGCATTTTGTACAATTTTGTTCAGTGAACGTGCGCAAGTGAAATAATCATGAAGAAATTAATTTGCGTATCATGTATTTCCTCGTTGCCGCCAAATCTCCTTACATTAGCTTGTGTAATGAGGCCGCCACATTACCCAAGAGCCTGACATGACTTTGTGATGACTAATTGTAATTGATTAAAATTGATATAAAATTTGATACAAATTTCTACTTGACGAATGGCAAAATACTAACGTGCATCAAATTTTATATCAATTTTAATCAATTATAATTAGTCATCTGTCATAAGTCGTCTGTAAAAGTCATATCTTGGGTAAAGCGGTGGCCTCATTACTCAATCCCATGTAATGAGATTTGGCGGCAACGAGGAAATACACGCTGATTTCTTCATGATTATTTCATTTGTGCACTTTCACTGAACAAAATTGTACAAAATGCCACCAAAATTCACTAATTTCACTCAATATAAATCTCAATATTTATGAAAAAACTTCTACCATCTTTTCTCTCGGTGGCGCCAAAACTCTCTATTATAATCGGACAGAATTTTTTTAAATATAATTAAAACGTAATACGAATAAATTGATCATGACGTATGTAAATATGCTAGTAATGTAATTAATTTGAAAATAAAAAATATAATTTAATGATGAAATTATTTTATATAGGTACTGTATCTAATAACGAATAAGTAGGTAATATGAGTTGTTAAAAATATTTGAATGCCAACTATTTGGTAAAATAGGATTAAGGGCAAACATTCGACACAGCTAGGCAACAAAATATTACAAGAGATGGCGCTATTCTGGCATATTACACGTTTTTATTTATTTCAGTGTTATGGATGACAAACAAAATAATTTCATTCAAATTCGTGATTTTAAGACAAGCTTTTGAGAGAACCCTGATCAATTAAGTTTTTTTTCACACCAGTATTCATTACAGGCGATACATAATACGTGAACAAAGATTACTCAACTTGCAAGTATTAAAATTGTGGGAACTAGGTACCTACCTAATACTGTATTTCGGCTCATTGTCAAATTCGTAAATGACGTAGTGGCTTGATATAGCCTGCTGATCTGTGTCGTGAGGATGTATGACGTATGTAGGTACGCATCCCTCTGTCATGCGCAAATATAAATTTACAATAATATTTTAAAATATTTTTCTTGATATTTCCTTTTATAAAGTTATACTTTTCAACCGACTTCTTCCCAATTAGCAAAGAGAATACAATACTTAGAATACTACGTAAGACCAATTAGTTGTTTTTTAATTTTATCCCGTCGGGGAAAGGCAAAGGATCTGAGTCCATACAGCCACGTCTTCCGTATAATAAATCTTTTTCCTGTTAAATATTTTCAATTCATGTCATCCGTATTCATCCTTTATTTCAGTCATTAGTTAATATTTACAAAGTCATGTCTGGGTCTTGATTAAAGCGGTGGTTTCGTTACACAAGCTCGTCTATGAGATTTGGCGGCAGCGAAGAAATTCACGATACACTAATTTCTTCATGATTATTTTATTTGTGCACGTTCATTGAACAAAACTAAACTAATTCCCACCTAAATTAACTAATTTCACTCAAAATAAACACGAAATTCAATAATTATAAAAAAATACGACCATCTTCATTCACGATGGCGCCAAAACTCCCTTTCCAATTAGACTGTTTTTTTTATCTATTTTGGATGATACGCGATTAGGTACTCGGCCAATAACCAACCGATTTTGATGACTATTTTTTGAAAGATAGGTCATGGTCATGATAGGAAATGTATGCATTTTTAAGTGTTACTCAAAAATGACTAGTAGAATATCGATAAAATTTATGTAGGACCATTCCGGAAACCTTTGCTTTATTTCGAAAAGGTAATTATCAAATCGCAGTGTGGTACCTAACTAACGAAATAGTTAGGTTCGGTGTTTGCAGTTGTGCTTCAGAGGGTAAGAGGCAACGTGGCCAATAGATACCTTAGATGTAATATTCGCATCGCTGTTCTGTGGCTGGGATATTAAGCCTATTGCGCAAGTTTACCGGCTACTTTCGGACCGGAATATATATCTCATTGTGGCGGCAGGAATAGTAAGACGGTGGTTCGCTATCTAAGCTATAGTTTAGTAATTACCCACATTTGTAACCTACCTCTTGTAATTATTGTGAATTGGTTTGTATACATGTCGAAACACGGATTCTCGACAAGTAGGCATAGACTAAGTAAAGCCGTAGAGTAGCCGAGTAGATACACAATCTAATGAATAACTAACATAATTCTTTGAAGTTCTAGGTACAATTTTTGATATTTTAAATTTTGTGTAAGTTTGCAGACCAATATGTAGTTATATTTTTATATTTCGAGTTTTAAAAAAAATGTGTTATTTGCTGATATTTCAATGAGATGTTATACAAGTAGGTATTATGCTGTACTTTTTTTTAGTGGTATTAAATATGTACACAAAAAGAAACGAGAGGGTCCAGCAAAGGAATCTGAATCAGGGTTACGACGGCAGCATCAATTTGTCATACTTTAGTAGTTAGTGGTAATATTAAAAGAAGTACGTATTATTATGCTTACACTATTACTACTATAACCTTTGTGTTATAATCTATAATATAATATAATCATAGATGTCCATAGTTCGGGTCTGTGTATCGACAAAATATAATATTATGGTATATATTATAAGAAATTAAGTACAAAGTTATCGCCTCTGTGTCTAGCGGTTCAGGCGTTGAACTTTACTGCGTGAGGTCCCCCTCCCATCCCATGAGTTTCGGTTCCCGTGTAGGTATTAGCTTAGTAGGGCAATTGAACCTATATACTCTGTATACAAGCATACCATCCTGGGCCCCGGCTTCGCTCGACTAAATCTGTCTACTCTTACACTTTCCTATTGACTCTTTAAATCCACTTCTAAAATTCACACGAAAATCGTTTAGTATTTTGATGGTCATGATGGCCGTTAATTACATATTAACAATTTTAAGTATTAGTTTAATTTAAAAATGATGTCAATAACATAATGTTATGGGCAAGTCTAACATTTTACATATTGCCTGATTACAACAACATTACTGTAATATTTAGCTAAAAAAAATTTAACATTTTTGAAATTTGGTATCACTGAGTGCAATTCTAAAACTCATAAAAAAATATTATCTAAGATTTGTATGGCGCATAGGTGCCTACTGCATAAAGCGGTAACGTCTCGATCACGTTGAGTTAAGGTGAGGTTTGGCATGGTCGCACACACACACACTGTCGTCGTTTAACTCACATATTATATGAAGTTGTACTAACACATACGTAATTTTAGCTCATTTTATCAGAGTGACATAATGTACTTTCAGGTTATTGAATTGAATTATTTTTGATTTGGCGATAGTAGGATCACGAATAAGGCCTACTTTAAGCTATAACGAATTTCAAATCAACATAGGACATTAAAAAAAGTCAATCAAATTTAGTATGAAAAACGAAACACCTTAAGAGTTTGGTTTGTATTTAAGATCCTCTTTTCTCTGTTTGTGTAAATAAATGTTATTATTATTAATGCAGGCGGAGCAAAATGCTCATGTTAGTGTTGTTTTGTAATGTTTGTACCAAATGTTTAAAAAAAGGAAGTAAAAATATTAAGTACCTACTTAATTTATTGTATTAGGTTAACGGGATGAACTTGTAGATTGCATATCATATAGTCTACTTTGTGGTCTATAAATATTTGGGTTATTATGGATCCCTGATAATGGAACAAGAATGTTTTGTGTGCTCGTGAAAGACAAAGAATCTATATGATTTCAAAAAGCTAGCTTTGCTAATTGTCATGTACTTACATTATATATAGATTATTGCGTTACATATTATTTGTATACTGTATGTCTGTATACACTAGGGATGCTACGGAGCCTACGGAGCTTCAACTTCGATTCCGGTATGTTGGAACTTCGGTTTCGATTTTGGCTTCGGCACTTCTGACTTCATAATAATACACTTTCAATACCCATTCGCAACGAGGACCTACATTGCGACCTCGATTTACCCACGATAGCGCAGCATTTCAAAGAACTATCGGAACGTTACTTTCAAATAACGGCTGCCCACCCGAATCCTGTGTTAGCACCCGCGTGTGACTACACACCAGCGGCCAACGCGCCCCCCAA
>NJDD01001835.1:304016-347495 GCA_002245505.1 Calephelis nemesis | reverse complement strand
GCTCACCCTCGCTACGTCCGCACTGCGCGCCGTGCTCACCCGCGGCTGGCCCTTCACCGACCCCGCCGTCTACATGGGCTTCATCGCCACCGCCGCCTGGATCGCGCTCTTCCTCTCGCTCACGCTCATCATCCTCCGACTCAAACGGGGCTGAGGTACGTTACTTCCACACGCACACGCGATCTCTCACGCCTTGGACGCTGGTGACGTACGTCCTCGTCAACTGGATCACCTGCACCTGGAATTCCCACTTCATTGCTCCTTACGCTCTTCCTTATACTAATTCTAATCACCCGTATGTTCAAGTGAAGCTATGGTGTGTACCACGACTCTCCCTTTCTATTTCACTTTTCCTGGAAACACTTACTAATCTACAAACATAATAAATCTCTTTGCCATAATTTATTTTCTACAATATACTTTTCTCGAAGTCAAAACTCATAGAACGCAACTTACTAACTTGCTTAACAACATAACTATAGTCTTAAAAATTCGTTTAAACCAAGAGAAATCGACAATGACAATGTAGACTCATAAAGAATATAATATTTTTTCAGGTCACTTCACAACAAAAGTCACTCGCCATCTTACAAAAGAACATTGGCTCATCCATCACAACTTATGAGGACCAGTCTCCATCCTACTCCCGGTAACTTAGTCGCTATCAAGGGGCCTAGCCTCAACTGCAGCATGAGGTCCCGATAACTTGGATGTATTTTTCTAAAAAAATAAGTCCACGTATATTGGTCTAATTTTAAATACAAATTAAGCAAGAAATAAGTATTATTTAATTTTTAAAATTAGTCAAAAATTGTAAACAGTAATCCATAGGATATTATGCCCCATTATTCCCTTAAATTATATCTGAATCTGAATTAAAATCCTTACAATTTCGTCCTTTTCTATCAATTTTGTTCTAGAATTTTTCATCTTCTAATTAAACTTTTACAGTATTTTTACTTACCAAAAGTTATTGAGAAGTACAGACAAGACCTTAATATCGTGACCTCGTGTTACATAATTTTGCTTGCCCGTGTTCCTACACTTGCGCTGGTCCTACCACATCCAGGAGATATGAATTTTTTATATAACTATCATTGAAAATCTAAATTATTAGGCATTCTACCTGAAATAAGCAGTAAGACCACGGGTAATGTGTGAAAAAATTGAGATTTAAGATTATCATAATCCTTTATCATTGAAAATATTATGAAAATAAATCACGTATTTATCTATATAAATTTAAATTAATATATTTCCTTTTAAAATAATCAGCTTTAATTTTTTATATAATTAGTGTTCTAATCTGACATCGTTGTCGCTTTGACATCGTGCTTGAGATTCTTGAGAAAGACCTTTTAATCGACAAAAAATATTAAAAATCGATAGTTCGACTAAATTATCGGCTACTATTATTGTTACATTTAATAAAAATTTGTGAAATTACAATTTATTTGCTATAATCTGCCGAAACATATCACAAAGTTGCTCAATCTCTGAACAAAAATGGCCATCTCTGTCAAATGTCGTAATCTCTATTAAAAACTTACATTATCTGCACTCAGGCTTGTCTTGCCTTAAATATCGATTGGTATTAATTTATATCGATTTAAATTATCGATATAGGGATTACGAAGGACAAGTGATAGCCTTGTAGTACTTATAGCTAATGACTATTAGTCGACCTGTAAATATTAGATTTGTATTTATAATAATAGTACTTTTAAGTGCTTAGGGCTTAGGGAATGTTAGCATTAATGATTGGTCGTACTTCATAAGGGTGAAAAGGTGTTACGGAGGCGATACCTATCAAGTTACCATAGATTAAGATGGTGCCATAGATAATGGTAATTTTCCATTTCACGACACGATTTTTACGAACGCCTAGACAGGTAATAAAATGTTATCAAATATTTTACAATCTGTGAAATCGTTTAGGTGTTACTGTACGAAGTGAACCAACGAAATGTGCTTGAAAGGCACAATAATGTGCTTTGTAAATGAATTTACACTGCATTATTTCATAGACAACGAAAATTTATTCGCTCTTTTTCGTCCAACGTTAATAACGTTTGGACTTACCTTGAGAAATTATTGGCGAAATTAAAAAAAATTAGATTTAGAAAAAATTGCAACTGTCAAAATCAAATTAAAAAGCAATCAAAGATTTAGTTGTCTAAACATATTTTAAAGGCAAGGAAAACACTACCTACATCCAACAAAAGCAATTTGAATAATTTAAAAGAAAATGGAAAAAGCGCCATCTCGTATTAAAATCATATCTTTTAATAGTACATATGGCTGGTTTAAATATTAGTTACGAGTTTAGTTGTGTATTGAGTGGAGATAGTCTTTTAGTTATTAAGTGTATGCAATATTCTTCTTATATTTTATTATATGGAATCGTGTGCTAGTTTACTAGGGAGCGTAAGGTGGATTTCTGTATTTTTCTTAAGGCATATGTTATGTTCCAAAACAAATATATTATTTTAATAAGTTTAACTTTTAGATTTAAAAACTTCAAGACATAGTACCTTACTGACAAGTGATATCTCTGTAATGAAACCGTTATATTGCTGTCAACACTATAATATTATTGATTTTTAGATTTTACTTTTCAAAGTAAGCAGTTTTGGAACGAAGGTGTATATCTTAAGATAAAACATAACTTAATATATTTTGTATTTATTTTCCCAAGTTTGTATTTAGTATTAAATTGTGGTATTTGTGCAAGCGGGAGATGTAGTTAATCTCTAGTGTATGTTTTAGGCTAGAAGTGTCAGACTGTGATTGTTTTTGCTAACATTGACATTTTGTAATGACAATTATACAATAAAACTGTACCAAATATAAATGAATTTTATTTACCAATATAATTTACTGTTTTACCACATTCTCTACCAGCACGTGCTACCGTATTACCTATTCTTGTCACCATAACTGATTTTTGACGATGTCGCTTTGAAGGGGTAGGTAGCTGGCACAATTCTGGATAAGAGCCACCGCTATTATTTATCACTAGTTGTGCTTTCCCATCACGCGAACATGCGATTTTCTTTTTCACTTATAAAGAAAACATTATTTACCGGAAAGATTTAAGATGTAAGCAGAAAGAAATGAGTGTCTAAAAGATAGTGCTCGGACGGATCGGGGCGGGGCGCGTCGCATAAAAATAATCCGCCTAATGCCCTGTTCCTATAATCAACGAATCGTAATCCGTCAGCTAAACCATTCGTAGTTTGTTCAAAAGTAACGGAGCGTTACCAATATTTTCAAAAAATATTTAGAATCAATAGTCGGAAACGAGCAACCGTTGTTACTAATCTTACTAAGCGTACAAAATACTACCATCCGTAATCAAAACGACTCGTTTTTTGAATATAGGAACCGGGCATTAATCGCTTTTATACATTATGCATGAAGCAACACAATATGCCGCGCTGCATCGCCCGATGCGGCCAACCGTGACCAAAGAGGAAACTGAACTGATAAAATAAAATTACATTCTAACGGATAAGTTTTGTGGCACAACTACCAGGGGCGCCACTTTACTATATTAATGTAGAGTTGTCATTCTATTTTTTACTCTAAATCTTTGGTACTGCATAACAAAAATCTGCCCGGCTCGCCTAAATGTGCTTTGCAATGCAACGAGCTCCGGCCCGACACGCTCCGCACCGTCAAGTGTGCGCTATTCATTATACAACTTAGATCTAAAGGCATAAGTGCGATATTTTTCTATGTATGGATTGATTTTGTAACCATTTTACCCCTAACCACTGAACAGCTTTCAAAAAAATTTAAAGGACCAATTTATACAAAGCAGCCTTTAAAAAAGGTCGCTTTGATTGTCATTAAAACTGCGACTTTAACTGGGTATTCAATATTTTAAGACGATCGCCCGGATTGTAGTGTTTCAGTTGAATCAAGTTAGCAGTAAGTAACTAACACCTACAAGCAGTCACCTGTTTGTAGTTTCAGAACGCACTATTAGATAACGCCTACGGACACCGAAGATTGATCTCTGTCTTTTGTTTGCTGAATTTTTTTTTCTTTTATAATCCTATAAGCAACTACAATGGAATGATCTGTTACTGTATACTTTAGCGGGGTCTGAGTAAGATATCGAAGGTTTACACCACGGTTAAACACGTCCATTGTGTATGAAATCCATACAAACGCGCGTATAGATAGTTGTCTAAATTTTTTTGTCAGCCGGATTAAAGTACGGCAGGTTTATTGCACGCCAATATATGCAAGTTTAAATTTTCTGACGATTGGGCTTGACGTACGGGAGTAGGAAGGGCAGAAAAAAACAAGTCATGTATGTTTATTAGCCATTACGGCAACATGGCTTATTGACTATTTGATGCGCCATCAATATTAGATGTGCTTGAGTACTATCTTTTTTTTTCTATTTTTTATGCTTTCAGACGCTTGATGCACCGCTAATAATTAAAATATCACATGACTTTTATTGGTTCCTATGACGCCGATGTTACTATAATTTAGTATCAAGCCTATCACATTACACGTTGAGCCAAAGCGCTTCTTTGCTACAAGTAAACAACAGGTGCAGTTGCAGGTGTACGAGTAACGTATTTCTTATCGCTGCTAAGATTATAAAAGTCGAAGCAACTTTATTTCCAGACACACCCAGTATGAGTCTCACAGTGTTTGGATTGTTGCCTATTGCGGTGGTAGCCACTGTTTGAGGTGTCATCCTGTCATAGGTTAACAAAGACATACTGCTGGTCATAATTATTATATTAATTAAATTACGACTCAGGCCCGGGTTGTGGCCTTTCACTGCACTACTTGGTTGGCACTTGCACTGTCGGGCGGGTGGAGACCACTATTTCGCCCTTCGGGACTTTGGATCAGCACGAGCGTCTTGCGGTAGATAGGACGCCGTTGCATACTTACGTATAATGTTACTAGCAGTTTTACGCAGCTTCGTCTTCGTAACTTGGGTTCTACTGCACCGATTTTGATGAAACAAAGCATATGTCACTCAGGGATAAGGTAGCATTCGAAAGGTGAAAGAATTTTTGAAATTGGTCCAGGAGTTTCGGAGCCTATTCATTTCAAACAAACAAAAAACCAAATCTTTCCTCTTTTTAATTTTGTATAGACATATAAAGCAAACTTACTAACAATTCATACATTTCCGGATTTGGTTAAAAATAAATTATAATAAAAATGATTAAATAAAAAATATTAACACATTTATTCGACAACGCCATATTTAACATTATTCACCTTAGAATTATTTCTTCGTCAATATTTCACTCAAAGCTTTCTTCTTCTTTTGTCCCTTGCTGAATTTTTGTTTCTGTAAAATAAAAATATAAATTTAGGGTAAACATTCTTTTCATTCATGAAACATCAAACATACTATTTTTCACCGTATTCTTACAGATGTTGCCGAAAAATCGGTTCAACAAATCTGTTAGAATCGAATTCCAAGCAAACAAACACATTTTTTTATATTACTAAAAAAATTTCTTTTATTTCAATTCTTTCTGGAATTCGTATTCGCATAAACGTTTTTTTTCAATTTTCTTTGAAATGACATTGCCTGGGATAGAACAATTGGCCGGTTGATAATGAGTTTGCTATCTCAATTTCAATAAGACCTATCACATTACGGGAGTTAGGTACTTAGCCATTCCGATTTGGTGGTAGTTTAAAAATTACTACGCGAACAAGTGCCACATTTATGGTCCATGTGAATACAGTTTTTTCTAATTTCAATTCTGTACTTATCTTTTTCCTTTTGCCTACCACCTCAGTGATAGAAACGTCGAGAAACTTTAAAACTGAAAGCTTATTTTTATAAGAAGATAAAGAATGTAAAAAAATAATCTGCAAGCCATAGCATCATTTCTGAACAGATGGAACACTTGCGCTATTTTATTTGCTGTCAGTTGAAGGTTCTTATAAAAGTTTCTAAGTACCTTTCAGTTCTTGCTTGGTCAGCAAAAAGATCAAACGAAAACATTAATTTGTTACGGTTAAGCATTAAAATTACATTCTCCGTAGTTAGTAAAAAAACCTATTATTACCTTTTTCTTCTCTGCAGTCATGCCGACAAACTCTTTCCTCGCCTTCTTTTCTTTGTGCGGCTGGTTGAGATCTCTTTGCCTTTTATTTGGAGGTCCACCAGAGTCACCCTGGAAATATATAAGAATACTAAAGTTTACGATTGTTTTAAAAAAACTGTGATTGAATTTGATAAATGGCAGTACTCCGAAGTTGACAGAAATTTCTTTTTTTGAATTTTGAAAGTCCTCTTCGTTTTTTTATAGTGAGTATTTGTGATTTTTTAAATCAAAGATAAGACAACCCCATCGCCTACTATGTGAATATTCTAGTTCGAGTTTTGCAACAACTTTGACTATTATCCAGGCCTAGAATAAACAAACCTAATACAAAAGTTTAGGAGTTATTTTAAATTAACGACAACTAGGGTCCCAATGTCGGTCTAAGAGTTAAAAGTACTGGAATAGGTGGCACAGTAGTAGTTTGTAAAAATAGTCATAGCAACACAAGTTCCATTTTTAACTTCTAAGTTAAAAAAATCTAAAACTGTATCAGTAATAGAGTCTTTTCTTCCATGTTAAACCGGGTCCTCTGTGTAATATAGACTATCTATTGACCTATTTAGCAGCTCGTAAAACGTTAGCATAAGTTACATGACCAACAAGACCATTGGTGGTAGATGGTTGTTCAGCAACTTGCCCAGATAAGAATCCACTGTCTTACGCATTACTGTCACCATATCGCCAACTGTCGTATTCAGTTCCAGTAAGCACCCTGGCCAGACAACAGAAACCGTTAACACTTATGGTGTACAAGTTTGAAACTTACCATCAGATGAGCTGCATGCCTGTTCTCTGTTTTAGCTATTAAAAACCTAATCTGAATGAATTATTTAACATTTGTTTATATTCCATACAAAAATAAATACCAAGGTTTACTTAAGGCCTAATGGCGTCCAATACCAGTTAACCTCAGGAATTACAGAAAAAGTAATAACAGAGCAGACTATAAGACTGACGTATTCCTTATAATTGAATATTAAAATATACAAAAACCTAAGTCTGTAAATAAAAATTTTGGAATTCCTCTTGGAGACTTAGACTTGTCAAAAATACCTCAATAACATGACATGAAAACATTAAAATTAAAATTTATTTATTTAATTTTAATTACAACCCGGCCTCAGGTTAGCAACGCACCATAACCACCTTTGGCGGCGTAATTTCTTACAATCAGGAAATCCGTCTGCTTGTTTGCCTTCTAATATCAAGAAAAATATATACCAATAAATTTACAAGGCCTAAATTGATGAAACTACAAGTAATCACTTGTGTTAATAAGTCTATTTTACCGTATTTTTTCTTTTATTCATGATTCGTCTGTATGCACCCTCATTATTGACAGCTTGATTTGACCGACTTAGGTTATTCCATTGTGGACCATTATTGTGTCGGTTGTCTGGCCTTTGAGCGTTATTCCAATTATTTGGCCTTTGTGAATTATTCTGGCTGTATGGCCTCTGTGTTCTATTCTGGCTATTGGGTCTCTGTGTATTACTCCGGTTATCTGGTCTTTGCAACTTTTGATTCGTTATGGTGCATCTTTTCACTCTTAGTATCCTGTTCTTTATTGTTAAGTCTTCATCTGTTAAAGCTAGAGCAAGTTCAACGCCATCTTTTGATGAGAAGTTGACATAGCCAAAACCTATGATAGAAAGGAATATATAAATAATAAATTATTATACATAATAATAAATATATAAATTATTATTTTAAAGAAGGCACTGGCAAGATTTACAAAAAATAATTCGAAGTAAGCCTGGTCATTTAAAAATAAATACTAGTTACTTTTAAACTTAGATTCTAAATGGATATGTTTACACATTAACATGTCTATAATTTTAACAAACAAAAAAACTAAAAGCATATATTGATGATTTTATGAAAATATGTAAATAATAAACAAAATAAAAATTATTAAATAGCTTGTAATACAATAATTAATAAGAGTTATTAAAGTATCATATTAATTAGTTAATATTTAATACCATATTTTTGTCTTGCTAAAATCCACAAAAATATTGTATGAGTGCATAAATTGAACCATTTGCTGTTTTTGCCTTTCGATATTATAAGTAACTTTGTTACATTTTTGGATTTTTAAATAGTATTAATAGTATTAAAGCGGTCTGGGTGTTGGACTTGACTGCATGAGGTCTCGGGTTCGAATCCCGAGTCGGCCAACAAAAAGATAATTGAATTTTTCCAATTTTCTAATAAAAAAAATGTTGGTCGGGATTAGAAATGTGCCCGGTTGGCGATAGGCTTGCCACCTATCACATTATGGGACTTAGTGTCTTCGGCTAGTCGTGGGTGCCCTGGTTGTGCCTCTGCCTACCTCTTCGGGGATATGGGCGTAAAGATACTTAACTTAACTTTTTTTTTAAATGGTATTAATTTTGTTATTGAAAAAATTACATACCTTTGCCTGCATTCGTTTTTTTGTCCCTTATAATTCGAACAGAATGAATTTCTCCGCACTTTTCAAACTTGGCCCTCAATCCTTCGTCCTCCAGAGCAAATGGTAGATTTCCAACAAAGATGGAACATTTTGGATCATGGTAAGCTCCAGTCACATCACTCCTGGACACTCTCAAGTGATGATCATTTAACACCATGTTGTTTGCAGATAGAGCCTATCATGCAATCAAAATGAAAAAAAAAAATATTAAAACGGGGGTCACTCATATACTAAGTATGCACTAAGTATGTATGAGTCAGGGGCACTTCAGATTATTTTTACACTTTCAGATTTTCTACAAAACTTATGTGTATAAGTGTATATGTGTGTAAGTCTTTTATCCTAAGCTTACATTCAGATTTATTGTACTGCACATTAATCAATAAACCAGAACATTTTTTTAACAAAACAATATATTTAAGAGATTGTTTGAGCTAATGCAGGGATTTATTGTAAAAAAAATACTGGGTAATATTTGAACAACCCCATATGATATTTTTGCCAATCTGAATGGTGGAGGGATTAGATAACGCCAACAAGTAGTTAAAAGGTTCAGGAATCATTATGTATTTATTTCAGGATGTTTATTTAATTTATTTTAGTATCCATTTAAGTATTATACATTTTAGTATCTATTCAAAATTTTCCATTTATAAGAATAGCTGACTGACAACATAATATAAGTCATTGGAGATCATTCACAGTGGTTGCGGTTAACAATTTACGACATATTAAAAAAACTACTTATTAAATCACATTCAATTTTTTTTCTAATTAATGTACATCATATACTTTTTTAGTTCTATCACTGTCTTATTTTAGAGGTTACAGAATAGGGGACATGTGGAGACTTTGGAAGTGCCTCTCGTGCAAACTATTCAATTTAGTAAACAATTATAAAAGAAACCTCAACATTATTTTTGAAGACTTATCCATTGATAACCGACAAGTATGAGTTGGATAAAAAAATGTTTAGAGTTTCAGTTCTAAAATTAATTGCCTTTTTTTATTTTTCTGTGAAATCTTAATATGCGGTCTACAGACTACATCTAATTACAAACAGACAGACATGACAAAATTATGTTTTATGTTATGTTTCATTTTTTGGCCTTTCGCTATGGAACCCTGAAAGTAGATTCAGGAATATATTTTATGTATAAAAAATTTATAAACCTTATCCACAGAATCAGCATCTGCATATCTAATGTAAATATTGACTGTACTTCTATCAGGGTGCAGCTCATTCTTTATCACAGCCATTTTTGGAGTCATCCTTGCATCTTTTACAGGAACTGTGCGAATCCTAAAAATAAATAAATGAAGAAGGTATACTCCTATAATGCTATAACTGAAAAATGTTAAATATATTGTCCAATTATTTACAACCATCATCAACCTAACCAAACAAAATTTCTCTAAAACAATTTGCACCACTTTTGGAACAGGGATAATCTTTAATGTAAAAGTGTGTGCAAGTTGTGCCTTTTTACATTGCACACACAAACACACACAGAAGAATTGAAACTATATAAATACAAAATACTGTATCATGCAACTGTCCAACCCCCTTCCCAACTATCATTTCATTGATTTGCAAATGACACTGATTCTAAGGAAGTTTTACTTTAACTGCTATAATATTTAATTATTGAAGTACTGACTGGTCAGTTAGATGGCCAAGGAAACAGTTTACTGGGCCTAATTACTATTGCCTTACTTCATTTATATCATCACATTTTCCCCAAGTTGGTCCTGCTCCGCTGAGTAGAAAAGACCACCCACCTCTCTGCCAGGCTGGTCGTAAGATGCTAGCATGGGTTAATATATTAGTCTTTAAGAACAAGACTATTGGTGATAGAGTATGTGTGCAGATAAATACTTTACCTGGTAAGAATCCACCTTACCAGCCTAACACATTCCTGGTTTGGGGGATGGAGAAGGAGGTAGACATGCACAATAAGACAAACATCCCATCTCAGGACACCGAAGCTCTTGTAACATCTGTAGGGTCTATTTGCTAGTTATCTCTTACTATCAGGAGAGCTGTGTGCTTGTTCACTGATCTCTGACAATAAAAAACATCAGGTATTTTTAACATGTTCCGGTTTGGAAGTTAGTATAGTCAGTAAAATAATCCAGCTGACGAATATAAAATTTTGGATGTTTAAATATGTAATCAATTGTTTTAACATTAGTAAATTAATTTGCTTGTTTGTTTAACAATATTATATGTATTTAAATAACTAACCTTACAGTTTCAATGCGACCATATTCACTGAAAATCTTTTTAATTTCCTTCTTACATTTTTTACTCAAAGGAACATTGCCAACAAACAAGGTTCTTTTGATTTCTTCAGCTGTTGCTTGTTTTGATACTTTTTCTTTGTCCGATTTTTCTGTTGCAACCTCATCATTGTCAGAACTTTCTGAGGGGTCTACTTCAAGGGCTTTTTTATCAACTTCTTCATTTTCTGACGGCATTTCATCATCTGATTCATGTTCTGAGTCAGTATCCTGATTAGTTACTGCATTGGGATTAACATCATATGATTCTTCTTCAGAATTATGTTTAGATTTCTTTTTTTTCTGATCATTGATTGACTGACTGGTGCTTAAATCATTAGTTTCTAAACTCAGTTTATCTCTTTTCTTCTTCTTTTTGGATTCTTTTATATCTAAAGAATTGTTTTCTAAATCTTTATTTTCTTTAGCTTTCTTTTTTTTCTTTTTTGGAATACCACTGTGTGCCTGACTGGCTTCAGAATCATCTATTGCTACATTTAAATGATCAGCTGAGACTGATTGGTCAATGTTGGTAATTCCTGATTTATCTTTTTTCTTTTTCTTCTTAGAAATATTTAAATCAGACTGACTGGTTCCCATTTCACCATGTTCAATATATAGCTTTTCCTTTTTCTTTGACTTTTGGGTTAACTGGTCACCGCAACTAACTTTCAAAATCTCTTCAGGTTCTAATTCTGCAGATTTTTCCGTTTTGTTAACACACTCTGTCACCAATTCTACAACTTTATTTTTTTTACTTTTTTTAGAAGTCATTAAATTTTGCTTATCTTGATTTGCCTCTTCTGTTTCATTACAATTACTTTCAACAACCAAACTTTTCCGCTTCTTCTTTTTAAATTCATTGGCTTCTGTTTCGGGTTCTTGAACCAAATTTTCCAAGGCATTGTTCTTTTTAATATTTTTGGATTTTGGGCTTACTGATACATTATGTAAAGGCACATTTTCTAAATCATCTTTTAAATGTTTTTTTACTTTGTCAGTGTTTGGACTAGAAGCACTCTCACCGTCATTGGTCACGTCCAGATCCGTATTTTGAAATATTCTTTTAGGTGATTTCTTAACAATCGCTTTTTTCTTCTGCATAGTTGGTGAAAGAAATATAGACCTGTCCTCGACGTACTCACTTTTTGGAGTAACGTTTGGCGAAGGCTGATGTTTTACAGGTGTCAGTGCCCTTTTCAAGTTTTTAGGTCTGCTCGGCGTTACATTACCTGATATCAGATCAGCTATACTTCCAATCACATATTCCATTATAGAACAATAAACTTTTTAAAACTCAAGTAGTACATAAAATTAAAATTTAAAACATTAATAAACGCACATGGTATTTTTCACAATAATTGTCAATTCCAAAATTCAATGTCAAACTCAAATATGTTTTGTGTCAAATGTCAAAAGACAGCTGAATATTTGGAGGTAGGTAGGTATAGTATCACCAACTTAATTGTTCAGTAGCCAGAGTTGAAACTAAGTCTTTATAATCTATAAGTAGTGTAAAGCAAAGTCGCTTTCCGCGTCTGTCTGTATGTATGTATGCTTATATCTTTAAAAGTACGCAACGGATTTTGATGCGGTGTTTTTGAATAGGTAGAGTGATTCAAGAGGAAGGTTCATATGTATAATAACATGCTTCATATAATATTAGAGAACCACTGATAATTTCAAGATTTCTAATGGGAAGTCGTAAATAAACATATTTTTTTACGTTTGCATTGCAAACGCTGGCTAAACTCTACGAGATAGATCAAAATAATGTACAAAGTATTGTTTACCTTAAAAGTTCTACAAAAAAGTTCGCGATGGTATATGTTTATCTCTTAGGGATAACTTACAAAAACCAATTTTTAATTTTTATCCATTACATTTTACGAAAAATAATGGCTTATTTACGAAGCGATTTAAAGCAATACAGCATTAATCCTTATCTCATTAAGTATCTTAAATAAATTTTACATTTAATATAGAACAATATAGCCCTTTAAAGCATGTAAATTAAACGAATAGTTTCGGAGATACTACAGGTTTAAAAAAAAGGGACATCGCGGTTCCGACGGTACCGGCTGGCCGCGGTGCGTGTCTTTGTCCAAAGAGTATATAATCACTACGTTCTACCTGTGTCTATAAAATATAGCGCGACGAAGCACGCGCCTTTTTCATAAGACTTTGTAATTTGCAGCGATCGCACGCATTTATCGAAGCTCCCTAGCGAGGAAAACAACAAACTTAATAAAAACGTCCTTTTTTTTATCTAAATTGTATTTACGTTCGTAATTTAATAATATTTAATACGTTTAATAATAAATCCCTACTAATATTATAAATGCGAAAGTAACTCTGTCTGTCTGTCTGTTACGCTATCACGCCTAAACCAGTGAACCGATTTTCATGAAATTTGGTACAGAGATAGAATAGACCCTGAGGAACAACATAGGCTACTTTTTATTGCAAAAATATAGGGGAGAATGGATATAAAGAGGGGATGAATGTTCATATGGAAATTCGTCATTTTTAAAGCTGTAACAGTGAAACTTTGTATTAAGACAATTTATATTTAGACACTTTATGATAAACGAAAAAACATAGGCTAAATTTTATCACTAAAAAATGAAGGAGAATGGGTAAAGGGAGGTGATGAATGTTCGTATGGAAAATCATCATTTTTGAAGATATAACATTGAAGCTTTGTATTCAGACACTTTATTAGGAATGAAAGAACATAGGCTATTTTTTATAGCGAAAATTGGGGTAAAAACAGGTGATGCATGTTTGTATGGAAAATTTCGTCATTTTTGAAAATATAACAGTGAAACTTGGTATTTAGACATTTAATGAGGAACGAAAGAACATAGGCTACTTTTTATACCGATAATTTAATCAAAAGTATACTTATCAACCTTATTATCATACTTTTTAATATTATAAAGAGGAAAACTTTGTTTGTTTGTTTGGTTGTAATGAATAGGCTCAAAAACTACTGAACCGATTTTAAAAATTCTTTCACCATTCGAAAGCTACATTACCACGAGTGACAGGCTTTGTTTCATCCAAAATATAAACATGGAAACGTGCAAAACCACGTCACCGCTAAATGTGTTTAGCATAGACAAATTAATTTTCCAGGTTTTTCTCTTAATAAAATGAACCGAAACTCGCCTTTTAAGACTAAGTTGGTATGAAAGCAATTCGTCTATATTTTTTTGTAAGAGCGCGGAACCAAAATCTATACTATCTATACTAATATTAAAAAGCTGAAGAGTTTGTTTGTTTGCTTGAACTTTCAGTGTTAGTTCATTTATTGAAGAAGGCTATCATCATTACGCTAAGATCAATGATAAATGTTTTAAAATCGGGGATTTTTTCCTATTGAGAGCGTGCGCTGCGTTAACGGTGAAAGTTTCGGAAAAAATATGTATGAAACAATTGTTCCCCTTTAAAAGTCCTAAAAAAGTCCGCAACAGCACATTTCTATCTTTTAAGGCTAGCTCACTATAACCTTTTTTATGCTAACCAAATTTGTTTCAAAATAATGCATTATTTGCGAAAGTTTTATTTTATAAACATGATTTTAATCCTTATCCAAAAAAGTACCTCAGTCATCACAAGTATTTAATTTAAAACAAAATTGCATTTCACATAACTCGATTTGAATGAATATCTTAGGAGATATCGCAGTTTTAAAATAACACTATCAAATAGAATATAATCACTACGTTTACACTACAATTTGAAGACCGCGCAACACAGACGAGTGGTATGCGCGTGGTTGACTCCTTATGGAATGGTTGTGCTCAGTGCACTACTTTCTAAATTTATTCTTTTCAGAACATCGTCGTGTAATACTTTTGAGGTGATATTTAAATAAAAATAGATTAAAGTTTGAAGAAGGACGTAGGCCGTTTTCCATCTTAAAATTTTAACGGGTAGCGTTGGAGAGTTAAATATTAAATAAATAGACTACGCGGGCGAAGCCGCGGGTAGCAGCTAGTTACGTTATAAATTCAGATATCAATACGATTTTCGCTATTAGTGTCTGGGACCCTGCCATGAACGCTTATAGCAGTATTATTTCCATCTTGCTAAATGTTCACCTTTTTAAGCAACTTTATGTAATACGCTATAAGGTTATCTTTCTCCGATGACATTAAGAATTGTTGAAATAATACTGTTATAGGCGTTCATGGTAGAAGCTTTGTAGATATTAAGAAAAAAATAAATATCAAATTTATATTGATTATCTCCATAATTAATTAAAATAAATATAAGAAACAATTTATTTAAAATTTTAGAAAATAATACTTTAGAGAAATTTAAATTAAAAAAATTAAAAAATATGTTTTCAAGTTGTCATCAGATTCGTTCGTTTCATGTGGCAGCACTTGAATTTTTTAAAATAGAGACGTAATGACTTATCGATACTACGTAAATATTTAAACATAATAATAATATTAGTATTCATATATTTATTCCATCTGTATGTCGAGTATCTTCAAATCTACATGCATTATAGCATAACCAAACTTTACTATCTGAGCAATTGCTACCATTAAAAATAATCTGGCCAGCATTGAAGATTGGACCAGTTCTTTTGGTTTTAAGCTAACCCAATTGAAACTGCGAGCATTATTATTAGTAGCCTTGGGATTATTAATCGGATGGATTGGGATTAATACTAACGCCTACACCCCATTAAACACAAAAAACAGTGTCATTATTCCTACTAGCAACCACTTCAAAAAATTGAGTTTTTTAATGGTAATTATTAATTAGTTAATTCTATTGGTCCAAACAACTTGATGAGGTCAGTAGGTACATTTTCTGTTCCTGGATTTCACTAAGGCATCTTTGATTATTGCTTTCAATTGCCACCAAGATTATATTTCCCGAATCCTTACTTCTTCGATTTTAAATTATGCACCGACACTAGCAAAGTAAATCTCACTGTTGACCAAGTGAACAAACTTGAGCGTCTTCAAAATCTCTGTATTATGTTCATATTGTTGCTACGTAAATATAATCTTGTCTCTGAATTTCGTGCTAATCTCCAGTGGTTGCCTATCTATTTTTGCTGGAATTGTCATATTCTTTCGTTGTAATGTTTGTTGTAATCGCTTTACCTCATATGCCCCTGCAAATTTAAAGGAGAGATTTAAATGTTGCAACGGTGAAGTTAAATTTCTTAGATCAAGTGATAATCTTTTTCTCCATGTATATTCTCGTAACACTAACCTATAGAAGACCTTTTAGGTCACTATTAGGGACTCGTTCCTTGTAAAAGTCAAGAAAGCCCTATACTTATACGTCACTTTCTACGTTTAATATGACTTGGTTAAAGTTAAACAATTTTTTCCGTTGTCTTAAAATAATTTTATTCCAATTGAAATTTTATGCATTGTATTTTAGTTATATCTCCATAACTTGAGTTTGCCTTGAAGAAATCGATATTTTGGCAATAAGGCCGCCTTTGTGTACCACTTAGTTTTTGTGTTTTTTAGTGTATTTATTTTATTTACAAGAAACAATAATATTTTTATTTTGTTATATATTTTAAGACTGGAAAATCATTTGCATGTTCGAACTCAATGCAACACGAAAAGTTGAGCAAATTATTTATGAGCGTCTCCAAAGCCACTAACTAATACGATTGAATTTATAACTTTAGTGTTATTCATTTTTGTAATAAATTTTACATACTCTGGTTTATTGTCGTTCAAGACATAACTTATTATATTGGTATTTTGTGATCGGAGTTAAGACTGAAAAATCAACTGCATGTTTGAACTCTTTGCAGCAAAATAGGATTGCTTTACTGTAAGACTTTGTTACTATTCTCGTATCAAAGCTATAGTGAATGACGGAATGTTGCAATCACTCAGTTCTAGGCGAAACATTAGTTTAAATAAGATTTTGTGTATTTCAAAAGCACAATCTTAGTTGTAAATTATTACATGATATATTTTTATATACCAGCTTTGCTAACCCGGCGAACTTCGTTCCACTCGTTTAGTTTGTATAAAAAAATATGCAGCATAAAAGTATGCAGTTTTTCCTGTTTTTCTTACATGTTAAACCTTCCCTGGACTTGAACAAATAAATTAAAATTATCCGAAATGATTGAGCCATTCTCGAGTTTTAACGAGACTAACGAACAGCAACAGATCTTACTTATATTATATATTATAATTATAACATAGATTGCATATATTATGAACAGTCAAGTTAGATGTATCGATAATCGATAAATAAAGTATGAAATATGAAGTGAAGTCCAACTCTAGACATTTGTTTCCGCGCGCGGTTTTTATGATGATCAGTCAAGACGCCATCGCGATATAACATTTAAATTAAAATATATAGGTATATTTCAGTTTCGTTGAATTTAGTTTAGTGATTTTGTATTGTGATTGGGATTGTTCACAGAAAAATCGTAAGTACTTTTTCCCCCATTTTTAATTAATTTATCGCGCGCCATGTTACACTGCCCGCCATTCTGTATGTTGTTTTTTTTGTTTATCTAATTTTCTTCTAATCAAAATGCAAAACCTATTATAGTAAGGTTTGATAGGTATTTTTGCTACATTAGAATGTAGTTTGCAATTATAAACAAAGACTACTTGTTTGAAATCAAAACGTTAAGGTTAGGTTTATCCGGCAATTCAATAAGCCGACATTCTCTAAAATGTAAATAAGTTATAGAAAAATAGAGCAAGGCGTAACTCAATATTGGTATTGAATTACTTACCTGTTTTTTGTTGTCAAAAACCTGTTTCGTTTTTGTGATTTAAAATACTTTACTTGGAAGTAGATTTAAGATTTTGTGCACGAATTATCTGTTTAGATTTTCAATTTGCATTGGCAATCTAAATTATTTCTATTTTATGCTATAATTTAAAGTCTGTCGCTTAAGCAAGCTTTAAATAGGAACGTTTGAGTATAGTGTTAGTGTTTCATAAATATAGCAAACATGTAGTTTGCTATATTTATGTAAAATAGTAAGTGTATTATGAGCCAGCCAGCTACATTTGTAGACTTTTTTTAAATAAACTTATACCTAGTTTGATTTGTTTTTTGTGTATTAGACCTGCTTGATTTGCACTGCTAAAATATCTATGACTGCTCCTGTTTTTTTATTTACCCTATTAGTCTGTTAGGAGTTTAATATACCTCTTAGTAACCTACTTTTTGATTTTGAGCACCTTTAAAGAGTTACTGCTTGCCAGGCTCTTAGAGTGGCAAGAGCGAGCTGTAACAATGGGCTGTAATTAGTCAAATCATTCATTGTTGGGTCTGTATTGGTTGCAATGTTTTACTTGTTAGTGATTAACATACCATACCATAATTTTGGTGATTATTTTTTTCATCCTGTTCCAGTATATAGGATAGGGTAACTGATAAACTTTCTTATGCAAAATATTTAACTAGCGTCAAAGTTAAAAATTTCTACATTAATAAAGTAAGTTAACCCTGACACAAAAAGAAGGGTGTTATAAGTTTGATGCGTTTGTCTGTCTGTGGCATCATAACTCCCGAACGGATGCAGTAATTTCAATTTAATTTTTCTGTAGTAAAGGTAACTTATGTGCGAGTGGTCTATATTTAATGAAAATTGGTTCAGCTGTTTAGTGAAAGTAGGGAGATTAACCCAATGTCAGCGATTGTTTTACTCTTTAAAAGGAAATGAAGTTCTTGTGTCTTTTAAATTTTTAATTTAATTTTCAAAAGTTAAAGAAATGCTATGTATAATTTGCTATTCCATTCTTATCTTAGAAGTGCACCACTAACATCCCCTTTGGACTTGTGGTATCACTTAAATGTTCCCCTGGGGAGGAGGACTTTGCATCGCTTGTCCCCCCGATTCACACTTGACAGAATATGAAGTGACATGGTATGTTACCTCCTAATTATTTTGGTCCGGGTTCTAGATGTCCCCAACTTTGCAGGTTGCAAAAAGTACAGTATAATCTAAGTACCTATTTTAACACAACAGCAAGGAAGGCAAACTATGAAAAGGTACTATACTAGTTCTGAATTTATTTAAGTATTGAAATAGGTTAAATAATATAAACATTTATGTCAATGTATAGTTTTCAACCTTTACCTTACTGTTTCATAAATGCCCTACCTAATAGGTACATATAATATGTGAAGTATTGTACACAAGTATTCGATTAATTGTACGTAATTAAACAGAAACACTACACTTGTTTTTTAATAATGCAATAATTGCTGAATTTTGATAAGAATGTCTAATAATTAATTTAATTGGTTTTTAATTAAATACATTTATCAATGACAGGTAGGTAGGCTATTAACCTTCATTTTTTATTTTTTATATTAGCTGTACAAAAATTTTCAAAAAACAATCACTTAGGAATAATTTTATACAAATGATAAATAAATATGATGTCTAACACGTCACACAAATTGAATATAACATGTTTAACACAAGCAAATTGTGTTACTATTTATTAGTAAACAACACAGTTAGTGGGCGGAGGTGATCACTTTCCATCAGGTGACGCAACTGCTTGTTTGCCTCCTCTTCTATAAAAAAAAACACCAAATATGTGTTGGTGAAACACTTAAATAGATATCAGAATAAATTTAATAAACATTTCGGAAATGCAGATGTCTAAATGTTCACCACACAAATCCCTGCCTGCATCTAGAATCGAACCTGAACCTTGCAATTGTTTGGTGGAGCTAGGTGTGTATGCGCCCCTCAACTAACAGCCTTAGTATGATTCCATGGCTCATTGGCAGAAAAATGTAATGTCTAAGCCTGTCACCATTATTCTGGTATTCATCTCTAATTTGAAAAGAAAAAAATAATTATCTTCCCATTCATATCACTATAGCAGTAAGTTGATATATAACCAAGAAACCAATGATTAGCTGAAGTTAACCTATCCTCAACCATTGATATAAGTTGGTAAACTCAAATTTCAGTTCTCAGCAGCTATGTTGACAATAGTCTATTAACAGCTTTCTTGTGTATAGAATGGAAATCTTGTTTGGATTCTTATAATAGAGTAAAAAAAATATGCACAATGTAAAATCTTATAATAACAGTCTGATATTCTTGTAATAAAAAATAATTAATAAATTATTTGCATTGATTGACAAAGGAAGTAAATCAATTGTTTTGCAAACAATACCAATTATACATAATATAAGGTTTACATAATTCAGATAGGCTTCCTTCGCACTTATATTAACTATTTAAGTATGGTTGCCCATCTAACTGCGTATTACTAGTGTTTTAGAATGGGTCAAACATTTCAAGGTTAGGACTGTATGATAATTTTATTACACTGTAAAAATGTAATCTGTGAAGTTGTCCTATTATATTTACATATTATCTTTATAGGTTTCAATGTTTTTAGTATTTGACATTTAGACTTTTTCTAGAAAAATTGTGATAGTTTTTAACCATTCCATCAACCAAACATTCTTATAATTTATTACATTTGAGCTAATTTAACACTGATGTGAATTGATTGTAGATTGTCTGACTAGTAGTAGTAGTGTAGACTACATAAGTGTCAAAAAATCTAGTGTATTGATATATAATAAGTGTGGGAAAAAATGTAAAAATCTTGCATTGTTATTTTGTAATATAAAATTGTATCTAGCTTTTGGGTGTTATATTGTGAAGATCTCATCACCCATTAGGTAAAAATTAAAATAGCTGGGTTATTATAAAAGTACAGGTGGCACTGCGCGAACTTCACTAGACTCTGAATTATAATATCATTAATCACCCTTTTTGGGGGTAGGAAAACTGCAAGAGTCTTAATATACCATTTTCAGGTAGGTAATGCTCCATTTTCTTCATTTTAGATGCAACAGGAAACAGCTGGCTTGCCTCTTATTATAAACAAAAAAGATAAACATACTGCACAATTTACAAATATTACATTATGGTGTTGGATTATGCTATAAAACAACGGAAGCAAGGCTTGTCTAACCAATGATGTGAGACAACTACTCATGTGTGAAGTAAAAGGGCCCTTACACATCAATGAACCTGGGTCTCAACTAACATATTGTACTTGTTATATCAAGTTTGACTGTCTTTGGTTGTGTGGTTAGCAAACACGCCTATCATGGTCACTGTATTTCTGTGCTTAGGTGTGTATGGCAGTGCTATTTTTCGCAAGTAGTTTTTTTTATGATAATGATTTATGATTTTATGATATTGGACGTTATCATGTTATGGCGACAGGAATAGTTAAGGCGGGGGTACCAATCCGGGCTAGTCGCTGCTAAACTCTACCACCTAGTCAGATGTCACGGTGTTAGCGACGGCGAGCCTATGCTTGCCTTTTACGAGCAGCCTGGCAAGGAAGACAGATGGTCTATTCAACAAAGGAGCCCGGACCAACACAGGAGTTATTTTATAAGTTAGTATCATCTCTGTTGTCTAGCAGTTTGGTGTTGGATTTGACATTATGATGTCTCCTGGTCTATCGGATTCGGGCATTTAGTTATGTTATTTGTTTTTTATATTTTGAAATAGTTTCTAATTTATTTATTGAAATAGAAGAAGCATTTAATAGTGGATTAGTTCCTGCTCATATTAAAAGTTGAAGTCTAAAATTGTTGCCTTAATTATGAATTTTAACTGAGTTATGACAACGAAGGGTACTGTTTGTTAGTCTGTAAGCCAAGGAATAATGTAAGGATAATATTGTGTAATGTATGTAGCTAAAGACTATTATGTATTCAGACAATTATTTGCATACAGTTAGCATGTTTGTAAGACTTTTACCCTCTTAGATTTTCTCTTCACTTCAAAATGCATAATGAACTTGTCATATTCAAATAAGTGTTTGTTAAGCTCATAGGTTTACTTGAGACTAGCTTACACTTATTTGTGATGTTTGACTTGCTAGCATGTTGTGTTGCCTGATAACATTGTGGACTTTTGAGTCTTTGTCCTAGATATTTGTTTATCTGTACTGCGATAGATACTAACTACTAGCTTTTAGTAAATAGATTTTATATAGTTATACTATTAAATTGATATATTCTACATACTATTATTATAAACAGGATATAGGGTTTTATATCAATGGACTTGCAGATTGTTATTGTCCATTATTAATTACATAGCTATATGTAATATATTCTTATCATTCACCATATTCATATGCAAGCCATATACAAGACGGCCTCCCGATTATTTTACGCGAACCCTATATTAAGGGTGTCGAGTTTTA
This sequence comes from Calephelis nemesis, assembly GCA_002245505.1. Classification (NCBI taxonomy): domain Eukaryota; kingdom Metazoa; phylum Arthropoda; class Insecta; order Lepidoptera; family Riodinidae; genus Calephelis; species Calephelis nemesis. Next base: position 325,404 of record NJDD01001835.1, on the reverse strand, counting down.
GATTCAGTTGGGACTAACAAAACCCTTGATGGTAAGTGATTACGCTGCCTATTAACTTTTGCAGTACCTCAGTCACTTCAGTCGGTGGCGTTTCAGACCTTTTAGAAATAACTAACGTCTTTATTTGAGAGTACTTGTTGATGAAACATTGCAGCCGTCACCCCAAAAGGCATATATGAGATAAAAAAATGTCAAGCGGTGCCAGGGTTTCTGCGTTTGCTTGTGAGGGACAACCGGCGAAAACGATAGAATTATGATGACGATAATTGTATGGAATTGCACAGTTCATGACCATTATGTGTGAAATGGATACATGGATATGTGAAACTTTGTGTAATATCGCGAGTTCCGATCATGGAACAGCAGCAGGTACACATCAAGTGAATTTTTGCTACCTAAGAGATTTTATTTTCTCTCGTTAAAGTGACAAAGGATGCATGGTTGCGTGTTTAAATCGGTCGACAAACAATGCATATGTAATTTCAAAGCGCAGTTTTATATTACCACAGTGAAGAGTTTAATTGTTATGCAGTTATAGTAGATTACCTAGGGTTGCCAGGGAATTTATTTATTTATATTATAATTGTTTAGGATACAAAGCATTTAGTTATAGCCTTAACATTTTTTGGATTTTTCTCTCCTGTCCGGGAAAATATTCGTGTCCTAAACTTAAACTTAAATTTTTATCTGACTGCCCAATTGTACGTATATTTGTCACTTTCTAGCCCTTTGGAGATCATACGTACGTAACGATTAAATTAATAATACACTAAGGCCCACTTGCACGGTTTTGAGTTAAATATTTAACTCAAAGTTAGCTTCTAACATAGGACTAATTCAGTACATATTTGACAGTTTAACACGTTATTAAACTTAACCCAGGAAACTGCAATTGGCCCTTATTGTTTCTTTTACTTACCCTGCCCTAAGTTTCAATCTTATGAAACGTAGGGCTTTGTGTCATACAACAGTAAAAAAGTAACTCCTGAATCGGTAGGCTGGTCTTTTAAAATTTTACAAACAAAATTTTGTAATTGGGCTTGCTTATTTAAGTACTAGGTTGCGATAATAATAGCATTGCGAATTTTATTGTGGGGAAAGCGACATGTGGGCATTATGAAGGGTTTATTTGAGTATAAATATAATTTCCTTCCCTGTTTAGGATAAAAAATGTGGATAAGCGCGGTACTCTCAATTGTAACTTGTTTAACTAGTCGTTCCATTGCTTAACTCGCTACGAATTTTATAAGAGCCGTCGCGTCCTTATTTTCTTACTTTTTATTTTTCGCGCCAAGAGATATACGTCACCAAACGCATTGGGGTGCAATTTTTGTTTATTTTGTGATCTTCAAACTGTAGACCTTTTAATATGCGAACTTGCGCGTGGTTGCAAAGTTGCTCGTTCTAACAAGTTTTTAAATTTAAGTTAGCCTAATAAAGCGCCGAGTCCGGTGGACAATGTTGATTTTGCGGAAAACGACAACCCTAGCCACATAGCGCACCGTTGTTTCCTGGAATGGTATAAGCATGGTTTTACTTATTGTAATTCGTCCAGGTGTGAATTTACTATTTTACCATACATAAGCTAAAGGATTTTGAAAGTTTAACGACCTTTTTTTGTAAAAGAGAATTTAAGGAAGCTTTGCATATGGTAACACTTAAATGGGATGGACCGTAAAGTTTACGGCGTAAACATGCAAGTTGCTTTACTTCCTTGCCTCCACGACCTACAACAACACACTCTTAAAAAAAACCTAATAATGAATTAATATCCCTGGACGCAAATTGAATTTAACTCTAAAGTAAGCAAATTATATGCTTGTATTATGGGTGTTTGTCAACGATACTAATACATAGAAATACTCATAGATACCAGAATAAATTTAATAAACACCCAGACCCAGAAATATAGACATCTAAATATTCATCACACAAATGCCTGCCACCGTCAGGAATCAACCCGAGCCTCGCAGATGGTCGATGTAGTTAGGCGTGTAGCACTAGACCAACGAGGCGGTCGAATGTCTCATGTCTTCAAACTATTAATTTCGAAAATTATTGGTTATAATAATTACTACTAAATAGTTTAAAACAATCTTTCGTTGTCGGTACCTATGAAGTATGTTTAGATCTAAAAGTATGTAACGGATTTTGATGCGTTTTTTTGATAAATTAATTCAAGAGGAAGCTTTATTTATATAACATAGAAATTTGTCCACCACTGTGAATGTGTGAAGTGTGATGAATAAGTGATATATTTCTAATTACCTAGTAAAAAGAGTGATAGTTGGTCTACAAAATTAATATTGCTTAAATAATTAAATGGTCATTGCACTGGTCAGTTTGGCAATCGCCCAAATGAGGAGCGTTCTGATTTATGCCACTGCCATGAAATTTGTTCCTACTCGAAAGTCAAATCGAATTCTGGCCCTAAACAATGCATATAGGAAGTTCGGTGAGTGCACTATGGCAGGGGTTCCACTTTGTGGTTTACGTTGATTCAAGCGGTGTCGCACTTAAAAAATCTTCGTCCAAATCAGGAGGAAGTAACAAAAAATATCGTTATGCAGCAACGCTCTGCGTTATATAAGCCTTCTTAAGTTTCGATTTTAATAGACATTGGTGAGTTTTAAAGTAAATGGGGTACATTCCAATGTCGTCCAAGGTCCAAAAGATTTATACACAATTTACTCGCTTAGCACGATATGAGCATTTGTTACTAAAATCTTAAGATTAAAGGAGAACTGTCATGGCCCATAGAAAATTTACCCAGGCCCGACACAAAAGGGACGTATCTCAGTTTTTTTGTTGTATTACATAAAACAAAAATATAGTAACAGTATTTTAAATAACAGTGGCTATTTATAGCTATGTTACTTTACTCAGGCGAAATATGTTAAAACCGTTTATTTTTTGTTTAATAGCAAATGTATCCACTTAAAATGACCCAAAGCTTAAATGGAATAACGGCAATACAATAATACTACTGCACGTGCTACCATGGCCAAAGAACTTTGAGAAGTTGCGCACACGTTATAAGTTTGTGTATTACTTGGGATGGGCTAGAGACCGAGATCACTTTGTCCATTCCGCACTGGGAATGGATTATGTACTTAGAGACATTGAAATAGAAAATGAATAAAAACTGATTTTCAGAATTATTGTTTTTTTCATTTATCGATATTATATTCCACTATCAAGCTCCCAGATTTTTAACAATACCGTTATTCTTTACCTTCGAAGATTTTGTTATCACTTACTTGGAGTTTAAATATTACATAATAGTTACGTACTACTAGAACTTACTACTACTTCTACTACTACTTACTAGAACTTAGATCATCTGGAATCTAGATAACCTAGTCATTATTTTATTTTACAAGTTATGTGATTAAATGAATATCAAAAAAATTGTATGAAAAATCTAAAGTTAGTATTTCATTGTTAGCCACTTATTTCGAATATAACAACACTACATTTTTGTCTTGCTCAAAATAACAAAAAATCTGGGATATGTTTCTTTCATTTCGGTTCTGGGTCACAAATGACACTTCTCCTTTGCTTCCGTTTTATGTTATAATCATTGACTCTTCTATACGTTAGTTAGTCGTGAACAATATGTTGTTTTGTCGGATTCATTTAATTCTATTGGAACAAAATTATAATAATCCTCTAGTATTGTGTTCAAGAGTGCCTGAATTAATATAGGTATCTGATTCCAATTTCCAATTTTCATGCAATCAAGACTCGTACTTTGACTTTCTCTTGCCTTATAAAATTTAGTGATGTTTTTTGGCACAAGACTTGGGCTATTAATGCAGATTTTGTATATATCAGACTATTAGTTACAGAAGTTAGTATTTCAACGAAAATAATAAAATAATGAACAAACGCACCGCTCTACTAATGGTAAAAGATAAGCGGTGCCTAGATACACCATAGATGTTGTAAATGCGTCGCTATTTTGTGGCCAAAGTGTTAAACCAATTGCGTAAGTGTACCGACTACCCTATCCTGTCTTACTTTTTTTTTTGAATGACTAATGTGTTGCTTCTTCACCGGGCTTTACCTGCTTTACTTGCATTTTGACTTTACTAGTGTCTTAACGCGTACAAACATAGTGGTAAAATAAATCTGATGTGAACATGACCTGTCAGCTTAACTATCAACAAAAATAGCCAGAATTATGAAGTAGAGAGCCAGAAATAGATTGTTATACACAGCTAGTGCGATTGAACTTGTATGCGTAGGCTTACCACATAATTTGCTGTAGGAGGATAAGGAAGGAATAAGGAAACCAAACTTTTGATAGATTCGTCTTGATTTGTTTATTGCTTAAGTAATTTAACAATAACAAAAGTTACCTTATTATTCTTAATAATTATTATCCAGTTTGTTCCTTTTGCGACTAATATCGGGCTAAGTGTTTTATTTTATTTACAAGAGAGCGATGTGTAAACTAGTAAACTTATGACAGTCGAGCAAATATTTTGAAATCGATTCATTAAGTAGTATTAAGAATTTAAATTCGTAGATTTTATAGAACACGTCAATAACATTATGACTAAGCGATTTTTCAAATATTTAAAATGTAGTGTTACTCTATGTCTAACTTTTTTAACTTACATTTTAACAAATTTTCCGTCTTGCCATAACATCAGCGATTGCCGTTGACATGTTCCGGTTTGGAGCTCTGCTCTGCTTCAAGTTGGCAACGCACTGTTGCATTTGGTGTCTCTAGGCGGCGTGATTTTTTATGATCAGGAAATTCTTCTGCTTGTTTGTCTTCCAATATCATAAAAAACAACATGAAAAGAGTTAATTGATGTCATAAGAGTTCATTTACATGGATAAAAGTATAATTAAGTTGATATTATAGTCTGTATCATATTGTAATAAAGACTGTAATATCAAGTTAAACCTAAAATACTTTACTCAGTGTTTATTAATAAGACAGATAGCGTGTAGCTTTTCTCAAGCAAATCGTGCATTGTGATCAAAAATGGTTGATCTATTTTGTTTGAGTTAAATTACTCCTAGATAATCAGATTGCGAGTAGAAAAACGTGGTTACAACCTTTTGTTTTTCTTAAAACATGCACCATGGTCTTATTAAAAACAGGACAATCCCACTTTTAATCACTACATGGTAACCCTACGTATGTGAGAAAGCACAGTCCGTAGCTCATTAAACTCGTTGTTGAACCTTTCTACTTTTGATGTGTTTCACTGTTGATCAGTTTGTGATGGTGTCTGCATGTAATGAAGAATGTAGCGTTATATCGGCTAGTTTCGTAGACCTACTATTTTGTAGTACATTGAACTAATATTACCGCTATCTGATGGTTTCGTGATTACTCTGTTTGTGTATCGGTTGTGGGGTTCTAGAGTCGATTACGGGCTAGTTAAAAATTAAACGCCACAAGAATCTTTGTATGGTTTTTGTGAAATAAATATATTCTTATCGGTATAAAAGGGTTTTTAATTTGAGTACACGCCGTAATCTTAGCTATTGTGTCAAAAAATACTACTTGTTTCCGAAACGCCAAATGATTTGAATCTACGATTTATATCTTCATAACATACAATTTATTTACTAACACATGTACTTTCCACAATATATTTTTATTTTTATGGTTTGGCCAACTGGTTTCGCTAGACAAGCATCATCATCAGGGCTATATAACATCCCTGACCCTGATGATGCTTGTATAGCGAAACCGGTTGGCTAAAGCATAAAAATAAAAAATAAAAATATATAGTGGAAAGTACAAGTGTTTGTAAATAAATTATATCAAGAATGGAATTCCACCAAGCACCGACGATAAGAAGTATAGAAACTATCTTCATAACAGCTATTTAATATGAGTTCAGTTTAGACTTCTAAGGCGAACTCATATTAAACACAGCGCAGTACTCGACCACCAGTGGTCGTGCTGGTAATGACCTATATCATTACCTATGTTTAACCTGTACTTAGAGCTGTCAGACAAGAAGGCAGTTAGTCTATTCTAAACAGGAGACCAGCACCAAAACGAGGAAAATGTCTAAAGTCAAATATACATTTATGTTGGTTGATTTTCCATTACTGGGAGACGACTACTTGAACTCAATTTATAGTGAATGGCCTCAGTCAGAGAAGTATAATTTTAACATAATTGTGTGTCCGGTCTAATATACCATTAAGTAAATTTGTTGGTGAATAACCTCCTTCGACCTCATGGTAAATAGATTGTTTGGAATGTGGTTAGTTTGTAACTAGTGTCTTTCTTGACGTTATTTATGTACGGATTTTTAAAGATTAAAATGTTTTCGAATTTGCAAACGGATTTTAAGCCTAAGAACACACGGAGCGGTTTTTACCCGCGCCCGCGGCTGTTGTGGTCCCGCAGGATTTCTATGCAAAAAGTAAGAGCACATTTCACGACGCGTTTTACATCCGCATCGCCCGCGGTTGTTTGATTTGATTGCGCAACGGCTGTATGACCGCATAAATTAGCGGTCTCGTAGGTTTTGAAATAGAACCGCGGATCTGTGAGTTCTTAAACTAAGAAAACACGTAATAAATATAAGCCCCCCCCGTGGTTGGTCCGGGCTCCTTTGTAGAATAGACCATCTGCCTTCCTGTGCCAGGAAGCTCGTAAAAGGCGAGCATAGGCTTGCCGTCGCTAACACCGTGACATCTGACTAGGTGGTAGCGTTTCGCAGCGACTCACCCGGATTGGTACCGCCTTACCTATTCCTGCCGCCATAACGTCATGACGTGTTTCGGTTCGGAGGGTAAGGTAGCCGGTTAACTTACTTTTGTTTGAGGCCTAACATCCCGGCCTCTGGTTGGCAACGCACCATTACCACCTTTGGTGTATCTAGGTGGCGGTAATTTCTTACCATCAGGAAATCCGTCTGCTTGTTTGCTTCCAATGTTATAAAAAAAAGCCGCCGAAGATCCATGTATTTTTTAAATTATGCTATTTAAATATTACTAACCTAAGGATTGAAAAATTTTAATTAACAGGAAATGTTCTGACTCAGTGTTTTTTGTCTTTGTTAATTAGTTTCAGTGTTGGTTTGATAGATTAGGATTAGTCAAGTACAATAAGGGCGTGATATAAATTGTTATTTTTTTTAAAACCAAATACTGAACATAAAAATAAAAAGAATACTTATTTATCTTTTACCTTTACTTTTTATTTATAAAGCCCTGATGATGCTGTCAAAAATATATGTAGCCAACCGTGGTATATAACTAAACATATAGCCATTTAACATGAAATGTTAAAGTGTAGTGAAAAAGTACAAGAGTTTACCTTAAAAAAGTGTGTATACAATGGAATTCCACCAAGTGCCGACGATAAAAAGTATAGATCCTATTTTTAAATAAGTTTGCCAGTTATTCTTTATTTAGGTCGGAACTACGGAAGAAAGCATTCTGTTTGTCCAAAAATTATCTTCAGTCTCTTATCGTACAAGGTGTGTCTTTATCTATCAAACCGATGTAGATAATAGTGTAGAATAGTACAATTATTATCATATCTGTTTCACATAGATTTCGGACTCATTCAGGGATAGGTGTGCCATCCGGTAGCTCGTAAGAATCGAACAGAAGCTCAGTTGACGTTAACATTAACACAATGGCAAGTATTATCCGCTAGTGATCTGCAATGACCGCCGCATTAATGTTAGTGCGGATTCTGCATTAGAGAAATCTATTACAAAAACTTAAAATCCTGAGCCCTTACCATGAGTTTACGGCCTGTCAAGTTTACTATACTCGCTACCGTCTTTGTAAATTATTTGTATGAAAACTTTGAACAGCGCCTCCTATTGGTAACTAAGAGAAACACATTTTTAGACCAAAAGTGTCATAGATTTCGACACGTAACTTACTGAACGTAATCTATACAAACTCATGGTAAAGGCTCTGATGTCAAATTCGAAACGTAACTTTAACATTTGTCACATAAACTTTGACCATAGGTGAAGTTTCGTAACTGCATATAATTATTTTAAACTACCTGTTATGGCGAACTTGTTCCACTTTTTCAGTTTGTGGAGGAAAAATGAAACGTTGTTTTCCCTTGCTTTCTTACAGTTGAACGAAAAAACAAGTGTTCCTTGTCCGTCTCCTGGTTCTAAGTTGCTTCTCATTTAATTTTCAGCCAAATCGGTTCAGCCGTTTTTGAGTTATAAAATATAGTGTAACTAACATATTTTATATACAATAGATATTTTACCGCCTTGTTGGTCGAGTGGCTAGCGTACATAAACTAACCACACTGACTCACCGCGAGGCTCGGGTTTGATTCCCGACGGGGGCAGGCATTTGTGTGATGAACATTTAGATGTCTGCATTTCCGGGTCTGGGTGTTCATCAAATTTATTCTGGTATCTATTTAAGTATTTCTGTGTATTAGAATCGTTGACAATACAAGCATATAATTAGCTTACTTTGGGGTTACAATCGATTTGTGTAACTTTTTTAGGAACATTTATTTATTTATATGGGTATCGGATATTTCTTAGTATTAGGAGACTGCGTAATTGCTTTCTAATTTAAAGCATTAAAAAAACTTACTTGTTTAGGAAAACCTCGGTACAATCTAGTCCTTGTAGGTCTAGCTATTTGCATTCTAGGACGAAGTATGTCTGAAGTCTTAACAATGGAGCCCATTGTGTGTGAGTTTCTTTGTTTGAAGCACAAGGCGCAAGTCGTTCAACACTAGGTAGGTACATAGTCGCGTAAAAATTCAGATTCGTATTTTTTTATACACAGAACAGTTAGCAATTCAAGATAGTTCTTACTTTGTGTGATCTAGCAATGTCAGAGGAGACGTAATGTTACTTGAACATTCTAAGGTTATGTTTTTGAAAAAAAAAACGATAAATTGTTGAGGTCTGAATTGTTATATCAAGCAAATTGAGCACGAAAGAAAAAATAATATCACATTAAAAACGCTTGCAAACTTAATTCCCTGTTTACTTTAATCTTAAGTTTTATATTTTCTGATAATGAGCATAATTTACACAGCTGCAGAGTATATTACGATTAGAGTACAGGCCCATGCCAAAATGAACGGGTCATATGGACCACCTGGTGACGTGTATAGGACGATATAAGAGCATAAAAAATAAGATTCAACACTATGGCGTCACCTGTAAGCGGTCCAACTGAGTGCAGATGAGAATTTAGAAGTGCAGGTAGAGTGAGTCCGTTTTGGTCACTTATTTTTGTACGGCATTGCTATCGTCGATAGGACCATGACAAATAGCGTGTAGTGACTCTTATATCGTCCTATATATATGTTACCTGATGGTTCATATGACCCATTTATTTTTGGCATAAGCCCGTAGACTATACATATATTGGAACTCTAGGACTGTAACAAATTATAACTGCTGTATCCCCTATCCTCACAACTTGGTAGCTGCAAGTGTAACAGTGATGCACTGCATGACATAAGACTAAACTAAAAATGATCAAATCAGTGTAGAAAGCCCTAACAAAATATAACAGTATTTTTAGTCATTAGTTTAGCCTTTTGCAATCAGCAGCTCCAGAAGCCAGTAATAGTGCCATGTAGCTCGTAATTTCTTATCTAAATTCAGTGATCGCCGTTATCTTGTTAATATTGTTTAGAGTAGGTGATGAAATTAACAGAATAGGTTTTATGTCGGTGTCTGTATTTCTTAACAAAAAGAAATCCATCTGATTGTTAGCCTACCTACCTTCAGCATCAACCAGACCTGCGCCAAGTGTGGCGACTTTGGCAAATATTCGTACCAATTAGTCACAAATACACCTGAAAAGATTAAGGTAAAAACGAAGAAGAGGGGACCTTGGTTAAGATTGGAGGAGACCAACGCAAAGTGCCATGTAATGTATGTTAATAAAAATCTATGTATGTTTACAAAAAAATGTGATGTTCACGATATTAATACGAGGAATAACAATAATCTAACCGCGTACAAAACTCGTCTCCGTAAAATTAGTAAATCCTTTTTGGGTCAATGTATACGTTTCTACAATAAGCTGCCCATTGGTATTAGAGATCTACCTATAAATAAGTTTAAAAATGTATCAAAGCAAAATTATGTCAAAAAGGCTATTATACGGTCTCAGAGTATTTGGAAGATGAACATGCCTGGGAATAGAGGTTTAATCTCCCACTGCAATTTGTAATGTAATTTTTTGTACCTTTTATTTAAGTTAAAATCAGATTGTAATTAGTAATTTTAATCTAGATTATATTGTAAATATTATTATTGAAAAAAAAGCCCGCTGAGTTTCTTTCGCCGGATCTTCTCAGTGTGAGGCCGCGATTCCGATCCGGTGGTAGTTTAAAAAATGTCGACGCGCACAAATACCACTTGTATGGTTCATGTGAATAAAGATTATTCTGATTCTGATTCTGAAAGCAGTGGGTGATAGAGCACTGAATTAATGATAAGGGGTTGGTCTGAATCTAATCGTGAACGACGTGAAGGCAGCGACACAAGACATTTAAAGTGAATGATTCTAATTTTAGTCTTTGGTAATGATCGTTCGCATCTGCTGATAGAGCTCACGCAGTCCTTGGCTGTGGCCGTGTGTCTAAGGTACAAGCTTTAGAGATTATAATAAAATCGACTCATCGTATCGTTAAACTAGCAGCACGTCCCGGTTTTGCAGGTTTTTTTAGCAATAAATGTTAACTATGTTTATTAAGACCAATGTCAGTGTGGGTGTCGTTAAAGTGGATTTTTTTAATAAATCTTCAAAATTTCATCCTCTATTTATAGTCCTTTAAGGGTATTTGAAAAACTAGCCTATTTTTGAACTCGGATCTGTCTATAAGTTCAGTGATTTAGCACCAACATAAATACATTTTTATATTGTAAAAGAAATAATTGTGAATTATGCACTTAAAAATATTTAGTTCTAATTGAATATTCTATTTAATAATTATATTTATATTAATGATAATGTTATATATCTATCCATCTCTATAATTGAATTGGGTAAACTCATGTAGACATCATTACATGATAGGGATGTGTGAAGATAAAATAAATAAAAACAAAACAAGTTTTCTTTAAACTCTTATTTTATCTTAATGTACATACACTTTTCTCTCTTAATGTCTCATGAAAATTGGTTAAGTCAAAGAGGAGGTAATCATTTAAAGTGAAATTACGTATATTTGTTTTTTTAAACAAAATGTTGTTTGATTTTTGTGGTGAAGCTCTTTCTGTATGTGATGTGACTCCGAAACCTATATACCTACCTATGTAAAAGAAAGTCGCGCTAGTTACACTATTTAGAACTTAAGAACGGCTCAACCGATTTGGCTGAAAATTTATGGGGAGGTAGCGTAGAACTAAGTGAAGGACATAAGACATAACCTGCTGGACTGTCATGAAAACAGGAAATCCATTTAATTTTTATAATTTAAACTGAACGGGTGGTAGTTCGCCAGAGCAGCAAATTACTTATAAAAAACGCTTAATGCTCGTAACACGTACCACGCATTACGCTTATTACGTTTGTGTGTTGACGCTAGTTCGTTGACCCGCCCGTCTAATAGTCTACAAACGAATAGACAGACCCATTAATATGCTATTATCGTTAACTATGGTAATAACTTCTTGAAAGAGTTTTCAGCTGTAGTATACAATTTATTTTAAATTTATTATACAAGTAAATGCATTGGTGGCTGTAGATTAGTAAACTATCAGAATAGTCCAGTATTGTTTTTACTTCAAAAATTAAAAATTGGTATTTTTTTTCCTTACACCTAGTAAGTAGCGATAAAATAGAAAAAGAAAGTTTTGGGTTTACAATAAGAAAGCAGTACTTTATCCCGATTCCCGTCCATTTTAGAATTAAGTTTGTTTAAGTTATAAACTTAGTTTTAAATAAATATGCACTATCCATTGCCATTTTTTTTAAATGAAATCCTACAGACATAGGTATACATAAACTCGGCTTTATATTCAGCTTTATGATGTTAGTTATATATTATATATACGGTTTAGACTGAATACTTAGGCGCAGTAAAGTTGCAAAAAAAGATTCGAACTATTTGACTGGGTACCACGTCGTGATTTGGTAAGTCTTTTCGAAATATAGCAAATGAGTCCGATATGGTCTCAAATAAATTTTATCAACAATAGTTTAGTTTTTTAATTATACTTAATTAGTGCATGCATTTTTCTCTTATGTTCACTTATGTTATGCTGTTATGTTCACTTATGTGGTCATGTTGAAGAATCGAATCAATATTTATAATCAATATGAGAATTTCTCGGATTCATGGCCTATCTTTATAAAAAAAGAACCATCAAAAACGGTTTGGTATGTGTCGATTAATGGCGTAACATACAGTCTAATTGCGAACTTCTGCCCTTTTTTTGACTCGGTTAATATGTTTAGACGTACTAACATCAAATCCCGGTGAAGTTGTAAAAACTTCGAGGTCGGTTCCCCCGTGTTGGTCCGGGCTCCTTTGCAGAATAGACCATCTGCCTTTCTTGCCAGGCAGCTCGTAAAAGGCGAGCATAGGCTTGTCATCACTAACACCGTGACATCTGACTAGGTGGTAGAGTTTCGCAGTGACTCACCCGGATTGGTACCACCGCCTTACCTATTCCTGCCGCCATAATGTCATGACGTGTTCCGGTCCGGAGGGTAAGTTAGCCGATAAACTTACTTTTGCTCGAGGCCTAACATCTTGACCTCAGGTTGGCAACGCACCATTAACAACTTTGGTGTCTCTAGGCGGCGTGAATTTCTTACCATCAGGAAATCAGCCTGCTTGTTTGCTTTCCAATATCATAAAAAAAAAGGTTGGCAACACAAGTCATTCATAAAAAAGGTACTAACATCCTGTCTGTTTCATGAGTTATCCAGTGAGTCGTGCTTTGTTGCTTAAATCGGGGTCTCAAATTATTATGTAGAAGCCCCTCAACATCCACACGGTCGAGTGACTATCGTCGTGTGTCTCAGTCGGGATTATTATTTGGAGTTAGGTTAAGCGTAACTTGTATTAAATATGATTTCTATTACAATAGTAATTAATCCCACAGCTTTTATATTATGATGCCACGGACACACATGTAAAATTTATACCACCCCTCTTTCTTTGGGTATTAAAATAGTTTTAAGGTTCATTTGTTCCAATTTTCAAATGCTTGACTAAGACGATAATAATATTTTTGTGAAACATGAACAATCGCAGGTTTTTTGTATGTTTTCCTTTATATTAATCTTTATATCTATCCGCCTCGTTGGTCGAGTGGCTAGCATATACGCCTAACTATACTGATCAACCGCGAGGCTCGGGTTCGATTGCCGACAGGGGCAGGCATTTGTGAACATTTGGATATCTAAATCTCCAGGTTTCGGTGTTTATTGAATTTATTCTGGTATCTATTTTAGTATTTCTATGTATTGGAATCGTTGACTGAACACCCAGAACACAAACATAAAACTTGGTTGGGTACTTTGGGGTTAGATTCATTTTGTGTAACTTGTCCAGGAATTTTTATTTATTTATTTATGTATAATCAAATGCTTACCGTGAATAGTTTGAATTACAAATGGAAGTCAGTTTCTTCGATTAGATTTATAATCATTATTATGATTTAAGACTAGCAAAGCGCTTGCGAAGCGACGATGACGGCCCAAAGCTTTAAATTCTAACCTAAAAACCTGTAAACGGTCGAGTGACTTCCCTCGTGTGTGTGCAGACAACTTGTAGTTATTATTTGAAGTTACGTGAAGCGAAACCTTTTTATGGTTCTAGCATTTATTTATATTTTATTTCCAACTCATGTTGCTATGGCCAGGATTGTTACGTAACTTGATCTACCTAAGAGTATTTATTAGTATTTATTCTACAATATAAGAAAATATTTTTTAAACTTGTATAGGTAGTTAACATTTCTTGGATTGATCTTCGTTTTGAGCTGGATTTCTTGGTACTTGTTTCAATTATTATGATCGTTTGTATTTTGTGATTTGTCACAAACTATAAGGGACAGAACTCATGGAGCGATTTTTACCCGCGCCCACTACGGTCGCGGTTCTGCGATTTCATTTCAAAACTCACGACACCGGTAATTTTGGCGGTCCCGCAGCCTGCGGTTGAAATTATCGCCCGCAAACTTGGCGGTTGATGATCACGCGGCCGGCGATTGCGGTTAAATACATAATCAGTAAAAAATATAGTGAAAAAAGGTCGCCCGCCAAGCGATCGCAGATCGCAGCTCGCCGAGGCGGCGGCAGATCACCGCCCGCACGATTCTACAGGAAGGGGACCGTTGCCGCAAACAACCGCGGGCGCTGCGGGTGAGAATCGCGTCGTGAAATGTGATCTTACTGGTTGCATATAAATCTACATTCTACAGAATCTGCGGGCCCGCAACCGCCGCGGCCGCAGTTAAAAACCGCGCCGTGAGTTCTTAGTCTGATTATAGGATTAAGGAAAGACCTAGGTGCCATTGCGTTTATTGAGTAACAAAATAAGTCGCCGACAAACTACAAAATTTGTGTAATCCCAAAGTATGTAAGCAATCGCTAATTTCGATTTCATTGTTATTTTAATTTTTAACACAAATGTTTTTTGAGTTTCTAGTTGCTTTAAAATTTTTGTATTTGGGGAACAATACTTATTGTAAGCAAATTTTATGCTTTTGATGGATGGCTGTTAAACATGTCTAATACCTAAAATATTTGCGTAACAGTTTCGTGAAAATCTGAAACACAAAAACATTTTTTTTGCGCAATAATTTCTGTTTCAACCCATTCTTCAGTAGCCAAGCACCATTTCAGCGTTTGATGACTATTAGCGACATGTTTTACATGAGATAACAAAATAAAAATGAAAGATAAATTAAGTAGATTGTTTCTAACCAATTTTATTGTATACCTAGGAGCAGATTGTAGCAAGCAATAGAGAATTTGTAACCTTGTGTTATTTTAAACACGAATTAATACAAAACGCTTTACCGGTCAATGTTTGAAGTTTGTGATGAATGTGCAGTCGACTGCGAAGGTCGCCTAGCCCGCAGACTTGCTACGATTATATTACCATAGTATACAGAATTTTTATTTTGTAAGGGTCGTCACATTTTGATGCCATAATTAAATAAATAAATGATAGCATCATCTTCACATAACTTTCTTCTTGTTTCAGGATATGAGTCAAATGGTCACGCGCAAGGGGCCCCTAGGGGACGACAAAGATAAGGTAATGCAACGTACGATAATACGACAGGTTGCTGTTATTTAACTTTATAGCATTGTTTATACCGTACGCGTGCACCACGTGTGTACCGTAAGAACAATTAGGTATATAAAGCCAGCGACAGTGAAAAAGGCGCCAAAAACGCTCAAACTAAAAAAATGACGTCTAGTAGAAGAAACTTCCAGACGTTCGGCGACACGATGTTTCTATTCTTTGTTTTATAAGTACTCTTGTAACACGTGAAACAACACAAGAACAAAAAAACATTATAAAACTACCGATAAAGCCTACATTTAATGTAACTAAAAACCATCTCCATCACATCAGTTTTCAAACAAAAATCTTATTGCAATCGGTCCCTCCGTTTAAAATTTATGATGCTACAGACAGCACAGACACGTCAAACGTATAACACCACACGTTTTCCATCGGGGATTATAAAGGCAAGATGATTTAAATTCTTACTGTTTGTGGGTAAATTTTTTGGAATTTTGTGTCAAACACTAAGTATATGTATATGTCCCTTGTCAATCTGGGTCCTTTGTATGGAATAGACTTTCTGCCTCTCTACCTAGCAGCTTGTAAGAGGCAAACATGAGTTAAATAGTTTGTTACCAACAGAATCAGTGCTTTTTTTTAATGAATCAGGCGTTACTTTGCGGAAATAGATGTAGGCCTTTTGCTGTACCCGTATACCTGTGTAACTGTATGTGACCAGCTTAACGAACGTTCCCACCAACCGCTACGGCGAAAAAATCACGAATAAAGTCAGAGGGGAAACAATCCAAATTGTCACGTGTGACAACCCTACCTAATGTTCTCACTACCCACCACCGCGATCAGATCACGAATAGTGTCCGATCTAGGGAAATAAACCAACTTATCACGTCGACACCCGAGAGAACACTTGTGTGTCGTCGTTTGTACCGTACGGTCGATTTCTTGAGGATAATGCGGTGTCGCGGCGAAACGTACGTCGAGTTCGATTTGGTGTGCTCTGTGGTGAGTGCTTCGACAAGGTTGGCGAGGGACGTGTTGTCGAAGGACCTATATTGTCTTACATTATTCCTGCCACCTTATTGACAGTGTTACGTTTTGGACCGAAGAGTTGGGTATCTGGTGGACTTGCACAATAGGCTTTACACTAAGCCCATAGCCAGCGACGGACATATAACATTTATGGTATCGATAGGCGACGCTGTCTTATATGTCAGTTCGCTGTCTTAAAACATAAAAAAGTACAAGTAATTAAATGAAAAGCGATATTTTAAGTCAGAATCAGCCTTATTCACTGCTTATGCATTAAGACTTTGCAGTTAGTGTTTCTTTGAAAATACTGTTTAAGGGATACAGCTTTAAGCGTGAATAGTGAATTTTCAATGAAATTAAGATATCCTCTTGTAATTATCCAGAAAGAAAAATAGGAATTATTTCGTGGCACCAAATTGTGTTAGAATATCTTAACGAACTTAATATTATTAATGGGATTATTTTTAAAATATTCAGAGACAAACGGACAGTCCTGTAAAGGACATGAAGAAGAAAATAGCAGCCAATGCAGAGAAAGACAAGCAGACGGACAAACAATCTAATGACAAGCAGGCGGAAAAGTCGGACAAGAACACAGAAAAGCCAGCTGACAAAAAAGACAAGAGCGAAAAAGGAGACGATAAGAAAGAAAAAACCGTAGAAAAGACACCAGAAAAAGCAAAGGCTGTGGAAAATAAGGAGAAACCTGTAAGTACTTTTTTTCTTTACGAAATGTTATCTGCAGAAACGCGTGCGAATTATGTAAGTGTTCCCTCCAGGGATCTCGTTAAAAAATCGGGGATAAAATGTAGGCTATGAGACTCGTCTTCCAGCTTGCTATCTCCACACAGAATACACCATGACATTGCTTTGTTGCGACGTTAAGGAAAATTATAAATAAATATCTCTGTACAAGTTACACAAGTTGAATTGGTTAAAAGGAAGCAAACTAGACAACAAGAAGTATGCTCGTTTTATGGGTGTTAGTCAACGATCGGATACCAATACTTATAAATACTTAAATAAATACCACAATAAATTTAACAAACACACAGACATGGAAATGCAGACATCTAAAATGTTCATCACACAAATGCCTGCCAAAGTCGGGAATCGAACCAACATTCGACCAACGAGGCGATCGAGAAAAATAAACAAACTTGTGTATGTACAATATAAATGTGTAGTAAATATATGTGTAAAATGTCATTGTTAAAGTTTTGCGGACTTTTAAAAAAATTTTTGACATTCATAACAAAAGTCCACTGAGAAATTGGGAAAAAAATATTTTCCTGATCACTAATATTTTCACAAACATTCAATATTGGTCGCGTCTTTACCCTCATATTAAAAAAAAAATTTGGCAATCACGCCTTAAGGCACGATATGTCCGTGCATTAAAGCCTGATTGAGTGTACCGGCAAATATAATTAAACTGGAACACTAAATTAATTGTATACTTTCACAATCTTACCAATAAATTATACTAAAACTAATATAGAATTAATGACGAACAAAACATATGACAGATGATTCTTGCGACTAAGACCAAAATAGTTTTTTTTATCTTCCCTACCCACTGGAAGCAGCCTTTCTAAATTTAATAATCGGGTTAGTTTATGGGTTTTCAGGGGCCAAAATCCTCTAAACAAACAGAAAACAATGTAGAAAAGAAGACAGACAAAGACAAGAAAGATAAGGCTGGTGATAAGTCTCCGGAGAAAAAGGATAAGAAAGACACGGAAGCCGAAAAGGAAGATAGCAGTAAAGAAAAATCTAGCAAGGTATGTTTTAAATATTGTTTAGTAACAGGGAAATATAAGATATATTTTAATAGAAAATAGAATATCTGGTTAGTATTGATGTTATGGCGACAGAAAATGGTTACGGTAATACGTGTTGAGGGATTCTGCCACAAGTTGAAGAAATTCAGACTAGAAAAAAAGTAATCAATGGTTCCAATATATTTCTGTAAAAAGGCATTTATCTAAATGGCTTTTCTAAAGTCTAAATCCTGACCTACAATTGTTGCAATTGTCGTAAGCCAAACTTTGACAAATTCATTTCCTCATTAGCTTAGACTAAACGCCTTACACCAAAACTTTCCTTGTCTATTTCAACGGTCCCATAAGCTTTGAGAAGATCTAGAGCAATACAAAGCGGGATTGGAATATAATTGATATGATGCGGTTATTACAGGTGGAAAACGCCGAAGAAAAGAAGAAGCCCGAGGAGAAGGCAAAACAGAATGGCGCACGAGTCCACAACGGCGCTACGAACGGCGACACGGTGAGTTCGGAAGACGAGAACGAGGAGCTCTCGCGGGATGAAGTGTTCCCCGAGCTCACGTACGAGGACTCGGACGGGGAGTTCGAACCGCCCACCCCCGAGGGGCCCAGCCGCAGCTACACGCGCCGCTCGCAGGTGAGCTCGCGAGCTCGGCCGCAGCCTGCTCCTTCCTCTCTCTTGTCTTTGTTGCCTTGTGTCCCAGGTGGCGGTCTTCTGGATGTCGAGTTGACAATTTAGAGAATAACCAGTTTTAATGGCAAAACCAGCGATGATCCATCTCAGCCATGATAGATGCTTAAGATAGCTCATCTGTCCTCTGATCAGAAACTCAATTTATTTGTAAGTTTTAATTGAGGTGTTATGTGTGTTCTGTACAGAAAGAACAAGGTGTCCTTGTGGTACGAACTAATAAATGTTTCCCAAGCTCACTTATGGGTCTCCGTAACACGTAAAATTCTGTCATGCTCTACCCGTTCACTAACAAGTATCTATGTGTGTGTTGTGCTGTCATTCAAAACCATAAATTTTTGGGGTTGGACGAGTTGGGGTTGGATGTGGTTATTCAAACTTTTTTGTGTGGTGGTTACTGGATGAGATCTTGTCAAGTGTCTTACTATTGTCATAAGTTGAAAATTGTAATGGCAATTTACGTTTGCCATTGTTTCCTAGATGTTAACAAGTGTTCAGGATTGCCATTTGTCCAAATGGTTGCAAAAACAACTTATGCCTACATGTTGTGATAAACAGCCTGACAAAGAAGGGTTTTGCTGTTTTCTAGAATTTAAAAATTCAGAATGATCGAAATAGTTTTACTATTTCCGTTTTGTGTCAAACAAATTAAATAACACTTTCCGAGCTTGTTTTCCGAGATCTACCTTCTAAATCAAAGACATAAATGCTTCAAGCAGTATGCCAAGCTTGTTGTTGCGTTAGTTTTATATAGACTTGTCAAAGTTACCAGTTACCACTCTCGTTAAAATAACGTCTGTGTTGTGTCTTACCCACCTGTTGATAAAAGTGGTGTTGGGTCGACAGGTGATGGACAATGGTAAGTGTATATAATATTAAGTTTTTTATCCATGCTGATGTACTAAATGTATTCTGTTTTGTCACTTTTTGTTATTAAGAGATGGACAGCAAACTTTGGAACATTGTCTTCATTCAAGAAAGTTTCCAATATCTTTCACATTTTTATAAAAGTATCAAGCTATAAAGATTTTTTTTTTGAATTTTTTTTCGTAATATGTGGATTGTCGTCATCATGGTTTTGGAACACGATAACAACTGTGGTGTAGTATGGTCAATTTAAATAACTTATCATGGTTAAGATTACTACAGTTTTGGTAGCAAAGTATTCTTGTTGATTATTAAAAAATAACAGTAAAGGTTAACGCACATTTGGGCGGGCCGCAGCGTATCGGATCGGGGCGAATTATATTACACAATACACATAAGCACAATTTTGTTTCATTTATTTGTTTTGCATGAAAAACCAACAGCAGTTAATTGTATACCGGAGTATACAATTAAAATAGTAGCAGAAACAAAACAGTAAGCCAATTACAGGTCGTTATTTAGAGATAGAGGTACATATTAAAAATTAAAAAATATGCTATCTTACCACTCCACTATGGTACATGAAATATATCGAAAAGCAGATAGAAATAATGGTCAATGGCTTTAGGAACGTTAATTATAAATTGATCAATAGTGTGATTACAAAACGAATAAGCGATCTAAGTGGATTATTGCGCTGCGATGCGGCGCGTCTAAAGTGTGTGCTATCCATAACAGTTGCCGCAGTAGCAATATCTGTTCTCGTAGCTATGTTATTAAAATTGGCCGTTTGGGCAAAAAAAATGTCTAATGCCCGGTTCCTATATTCAAAAAACGAGTAGTTTTGATTACGGATGGTAGTATATTGTACGCTTAGTAAGATTACTAACAACGGTTGCTCGTTTCCGACTATTGATTCTAAACATTTTTTGAAAATATTGGTAACGCTCCGTTACTTTTGAACAAACTATGAATGGTTTAGCTGACGGATTACGATTCGTTGATTATAGGAACCGGGCATAAATCAGTGGTTTTCAATTAGTTTTTTTTGCGTTCCCTTCTAAACAGCTCTTTCATTTCCTAGTATATTATTCAAATAAATCATAACTTTTAAGCAGATACTCTGTTACCTTTTTTCTCACTACAAAACCGCTAAATCTGGTGCGAAATAGGTGCGTCACAATATGATATGAATAAGCCCAACGATTGGTATTACCGGTTGTACCCCTCTGCGTAGTTTTGTAAACCGTAAGAAGTTCACATGCCTCTAATTGAGAATCACTGATTTGTGGTGGTGGGTAGCTCGTAGGATTGCCAGATCGGAATGTCAAAACATTCGGATGAAGTTCTAATTGTCATATCTTTAATATTGTTTTTTTAATTCGAAGTTGTATACTGTCGGGAGTTTGTCGATTTATCCTGTCATCTGGCAACCCTGGTTGCTAAGAGAAATCGCAAGTACCACAAAAAAAAAACCAATTCAATTCGTAATAAAATGTAAGCATATATTGAATGAACGTATTTTTTCTTATTATTTTGAATTTAATGTTTAATCTCGAGCTAATGCTACAAAATTAATTATTTATTTATTTAAATAAATGCTTTTCACCCAAAGGTGAAAGCAACCCGGACCCCGGAAACGCCACGACCCGCTTCCGACAAGCAAACGGACAAAGATCACACTACGGATGATGTGAGTCTATTGTATTATAATATATCGTTTCCAGGTCAAAAAAAAAATTAAAATTCTCGCCAAAACCGATAATGTAAGAACTTGTTAGGAAAAAA
>NJDD01001835.1:283544-298249 GCA_002245505.1 Calephelis nemesis | reverse complement strand
TTTGTCCAAAGACATCATGTATAATCTACCTATATCTTTAAAAACACTTAAAGCTTAGAATAAAACTATTATATTAAAAATGTAAATGAAATAAAGTTGTAATTTAAGCTCTGAAAGCTACAAATGTACGAGTGATTTTATAGGCGTCCACTGATTTTTTGACCACGTGAAGCTTTTAAAGAGCTAAATCTTACCTAATCTTACTCTGTGGTCCTGGCAAAAATCATTTTTTTTCCCGTTACAAACAAATTAAAACACTCACGTTTTTATATATAAACATCTCTTAATAAATTTTACAAATTGATCTAACTAACCAAATTAATATACCATAAGGTGGTAGAGTTTCACAGCGACTCGCCCGGATTGGTACCACCGCCCTACCTATTCCTGCCGCCATAACGTCATGACGTGTTCCAGTTCGGAGGGTAAGATAGCCGGTAAACTTACTTTTGCTCGAAGCCTAACATCCTGGCCTCTGGTTGGCAACGCACTATTACCACCTTTGGTGTCTCTAGACGGCAGGAATTTCTTACCATTATGAAATCCGTCTGCTTGTTTGCCTTTCAATGTCATAACAAAAAAACTAATAGATCTAATCAAAAACTCAAAGTTAGCAAGTAGGAATACTAAAATGAACACCGAATATTCATCACACAAATGCCTTCCCCATTCAGAAATCAAAACCGACCCTCTCGGTTGTTCGATCTAGCTAGGTGGGTACGCTGACCCCTCTACCGACGAGACGGTCAAACCGCGTGCATAGTGCATATATTATGATTTGTAATGTAAAATCAATATCAGAAAAAGTTTTTTTCATTGAAAAACGTGGCCTTAAATTTATCTTATCGATTAAATTATCCCAAGTGCCTTTAGATCTAACATCCCGAACTCGGGTTGGCAACACACCATTACCACCTTTGGTGTCTCTAGGCGGCGTGAATTTCTCACCATCAGAAATTCCGTCTGCTTGTTTGCCTTCCTATAACATAAAAAAAAAGAAATAAACTACTTTTGTTTACAGATAGTAGGAATCAACACAGACTTACCGCTCACCGCGCCTATAGCGTCCGCCGACCAGTTCGACCCCGAGGCGATCAAACCCGAGCCGGTAATCGAACCCGTGAGTTCGGGTTCGATAGCAGACAGGGACTCCAAGCGGTGTATCGTCATGTAATTGTAAGCTGATACAGGTATTTTATCTTTTTTTTTGCTTTATGTAAAAAGAAGCAGAACGCGGCTCTCCTGGTGGTACGTGATATCCGTGGCTCATGGATACCATAGATGTTGTAGGTGCGTCGCTGTCTCGCGGCCGAGATTTAAGGCCAGTTGTGCAACTCTACCGGCTACCCCACCCTCCGGACCTTAACATGATACTGGCATTATGGCGGCAGTAAGGCGGTAATTCCCTACTTGGACTAGTTGCAGCGTGACCAGTAGTTCCACCATAATGGAATGGAATGGTGGGTTATTACCATTACTCGCTTCTTACAAGCTACCGGTAGGAAGGCAGATTGTCAACAAAACCACTGGTGGTAGAGCAGCAACTTGCTGTAAGAAGTAATCGACTGCCTTACCTAGCCCTGCCGCCATAATGACTGTCGTGGTCCGGCGCGGAGGGTAGGGTAGCCGGTAGACTTACAAAATAGGCCTTACATCCCGGACACACCTGTCCCGGACGAACCTGTAACATCTATGGTGGCTATAGGCCACGGTTATCTCTTACCATCAGAAGTGCCGATCACTTGTCACGCTACGCCGTGTACGACTCTAAAAATTTTTATCTAAAATTTGTGAAATATCTATTCTTGAAGGCTGAATCCTCAAGTCTTAGTTATCTTTCAATTTATGCCCGGTTCCTATAATCAACGAATCGTAATCCGTCAGCTAAACCATTCGTAGTTTGTTCCAAAGTAACGGAGCGTTACCAATATTTTCAAAATATGTTTAGAATCAATAGTCGGAAACGAGCAACCGTTGTTAGTAATCTTACTAAGCGTACAAAATACTACCATCCGTAATCAAAACGACTCGTTTTTTGAATATAGGAACCGGGCATTAATAAAGAAAAGCTTTGTGTTCGAATGATCATAACTCGTATAAACGGTGGTTGAAAATTTAATATTTTGTTTTCAGGATCAAGGTGAATGAATTCGGATTTTACGGATTTGGTCGTATTGAAATTTTCGACTTGGTCGAAATTTGTTTTATGACTCGGTCGAATTTCGTTTTTTGTGACCTGGTCGAGTTCTAGTTTTAGTCAAATTAGAGAGATTTACAAATCAGAGAGATATAAATTGTGTTTTTTTGTTCTATAATTTTTTTTTTCCTATTAACTCGAATATTGTATTATATAGCGACTTATAATCATGTTCAATATTAAGGCGTATATATTGACTAGATGGCTCATTCATTGGATGTTTTATTTCTGGATTATTTGCTCGGGATAGATTATCCCTAGCGGTTTTTAGTTTAACCCTTTCTGAGGTGAAACAGGAACCTTTCAGCATTTAACTAAAATGGAAATAAGGGAAATAAAATATCTGATACCATTTAAACAGATAAAAATACGCTATCTAGTTAGTATATAGACCGGAGTTTCCATGTGTTCACACATACGATTTTTGTAATTTTCATGATAGGTGTTTCTCAGTAGGGATGCTCATGTTTGTAGGGCTTGAAGGGCCTCCGCTGTTTTACGGGTTTCTATAATGAAAAATATATATCTTTCTATATATTACAAAAAGAAATAGTTTTAGCAAAAGTTGAGATCAGTTTGCTTACACAATTTTAAGCCCGAACTGGCGCGTATCACATGTACGCTTTAGAAAAAGCGCTCTGTAAGAGAAACCCCATAAAAAAGAGAGGCCCTGATTGGATTCGTGAGAAGGATATGGCTTGTTGTTATAAGGCTACTTAGTGAAGTATTATTTTGGATATTAATTACGAAAATATGAATTTTGTTTAGTAAGTTGTGATTATTGTGGCAGAAATAAAAGGGGTTTCGTTACATAAAAGTTGATAAGAAAATTATTTTTTTTACAGTTTTACTAAATATGTACAAGTTATGTTGCTTTTGCTTGAAATACTTCCTATGTTCTTCATTAAATGTCATAAAATATTTTACATATTTACAATAAAGGTTTTTCACTAATTTAAAAGAAATACCTGAGATAGGATTTGAAGTATATATTTTTTGCTTTCGATGACGAATGCGCTAACAATTTGAGAATTTGCCATCACATCTCAGGATGTCAGTCCTCGTTGGTCCAAATGCTTATAGCTTTCGTCATAGAGAGACAAGAGTACATGTTTAAAAGAATAAACTGAATTAAAATATGAGGTCAAAAATGTAACTGAAATATTTAGAATAGTATATTTATTAAGAGGTAAATTTAAAAATATCTTTTCATGGTTAAACTGACTATTGGTGAGATATTTTATAGTTCTTGATAATTTTCTCAAACATGAAATAGACCGCGTGTGACGGAATTTCAAAGGTGTCGACTTATGCCCGGTTCCTATATTCAAAAAACGAGTCATTTTGATTACGGATGGTAGTATTTTGTACGCTTAGTAAGATTACTAACAACGGTTGCTCGTTTCCGACTATTGATTCTAAACATTTTTTGAAAATATTGGTAACGCTCCATTACTTTTGAACAAACTACGAATGGTTTAGCTGACGGATTACGATTCGTTGATTATAGGAACCGGGCATTAATGAAGTTCCACCAAGCGCCGTCGACGAAATGTTTGAATTCCAAGTGACGAAACCCCTAAGGTTTCTTGTATATAGTAATGATTGCGTGCGTCGTCCATTTCATCACTTTATTTTTTGTGTTTTAAATATCGACTACGATTTGCACATTTTAAACTATGACATCAATAATTGGTAATTTTGTTGCCCACTCACTAAACTAATTTTAAGTTATCGCTATCTTCTTTCAACAGTAGAAATAAAAAGAGACAAAACGTGTTTAGTGATGTCGGACTTGTTTGCACATCACCTTTCTACAGACTATTTGATGTGCGATATGAGAACACCTTGATTAAAAACGTCACAAGTTGACATGTCCGGACTAATCTGACATATCTAAAAAAACCGCCTTTTTTTTAAATTCATTTGAAAAATTTAGCACGCATTTAAAATAAGATTAGTTTGGGAACAGCAGAATTACCACCAATATTCTCTTCGTTTCTTTGTTTTACGTCATTTATGTCTGTGGCATTTGTATTTTGTCAATTCGCGATAAGAAAATGGTGACGTAATTAACCTAGCAACGCCCCGGCCAGTGAAATTGTCGCAAGTTAATACGTCGATCTGATTGGTCAGGGCCATTGCTAGGTTAATGACGTCACGATTTTCGTAACGCGAATAAGCCATCAGTGCTACCAACCCTACTGTTTTAACAGTAGATTTACTGTTTTTGACGTGACAACACTGTTTTATGTTTTAGTACGATTTTCTACTGTTTTTTTATGCCAGTGTTGTTATTAGTACAAATCAGAGGCAT
Organism: Calephelis nemesis; assembly: GCA_002245505.1. Lineage (NCBI taxonomy): Eukaryota > Metazoa > Arthropoda > Insecta > Lepidoptera > Riodinidae > Calephelis > Calephelis nemesis. Next base: position 293,735 of record NJDD01001835.1, on the reverse strand, counting down.
TTTACATACAAAATCTGAAATAGACGAAAGTTACGCATTTGATGCTACTGAACATCGTATGAAAAATTTTAATAAAAGAATGTACGATTTTAACAAAAACAATGAAATAGAAAATGTTTAGGATAGAGTAATACACAACAATGAACAATGTTTGTAATTTTGATCACCTATTTTTAATGAATAATAATATGTGCTTTATAAAAAAAATGTGTTAATTAAAGAAGTACTACGGGTAGTGCTGCAGTAGTTTCATTAACTTATACATCTATATAACTAATTCTATGTCCCAATTGAAAGGATTTTTAAATATGTAGTAGATTTAATGTTTTGAAAATGCAATTTGACTGTTTCTACTGTTTTTTTGAGATTGATCTACTGCTTTTCTATTCACTGGGGTTGGCAACACTGAAAGCCATAGACATCTCTTCGTACGCGACTAGTGTGTCTCTAATAGTGCCTCTTGATGAGGTAGTATTTGTGTAGGCTAAACGCAAATGTTATTGAAAGTATATGTTACGTAAAATTAATAACTAATATGATTTTCTCTGTAAATGCGAACCCTAAATTTAAGGCATCGTTTGTTCTTTTTTTTGTAATGTCATTGTGTTTTGTGTTATTTGTATAATTCTACCAAACACTCTGACATTAGTGCTGGTTTTGGACAGTCTTGTATCCACAGAAGTAGTGCCTTAGATTTGCATGATATAATTTTTAACATTCTAAATGTCGAGTAATTATGTAAGCTTTTTTTTCAAATTCTTGTCTATTTCGTGGTTTATGTGTTTGTTTACCGCGTTTAAAGTGAATATTGAGAAAAGGTTATAATATCTCCCTTTATACAAATTTAAGGAGATATTTTCAGAAGGAATTAACGCCTTGCTAACCAAACTGCAGGCGGGAGAAACTTTATAAATAAGGTCTCTAAAATCTAAATCTGAACCGGTACTGTATTATCAAAAAGTGTAATTCCTATTCGAATATATGGAATAAAGTTCACACAACAAAGTTTTGTGAAAAATGCGGGTTATGTGCATTTATCTTGAATGGAATGAATGTATATGTATTTTTAGTCTTTGACTTGTATGCACTTGAGCTACCATACATTACATAATTTTCTAATGTTCTTTAAAGTTACCATGACTAAAAGTAGTTTCCTTTTCAATATAACAAACTGTTAACATAAAAGGATGATATTACCAATAAAATGTTGAATTAGGTTTTCATACAACTATTTTTTGTCTAACAGAATATGAGACAAAGACTTCGGGACGAACAAGCTCCACGTTCACCAGACGCCTCCTTGCTCAAGTGCGTATAAGTCGACTAAAAATTCTAGTTGATCAAATAATCATGTACAAATTGAGCATATTTTTTAATATATGATTATATTTTCCTTATTATAGTATGTAGTTGTAGTTCCTGTTCCACAGATATAGTCCCGCTATTGTAAGTTAAAATTAAAAATTAAATTGTAGCATTCTAGATTTATTGTTTTTTTTTAAAAACTGGACAGGCCGCCTAAGCACATAATATTTTATTTTATTCGTACCTTGAATACGGTTACTGCAGTAATTTGTTTTTAGTGCAAAGGATGTCTTTCGTTTATAATATTAGGGAACTAGTACGCAAATGTGAAATAAAAATCATGTCTTAATTTAAATACGTGAATGAAGAAAACAGATACGTATCCGTCGTAAGTAGCTGTTTAAATAATCTAGACTATAATACATAACAGCTAGGTTTTGGTAAGGGTGGTAATGATGATATAAATAAATTAGTCCAATATACAGATTGTAGATTTTTTAAGTTTCAACAACGATAATGAGACAGAAATATGTGTTCTTGCAAAATCATATTGATTATTTTAACCTGTCAACGATTTTTGTATGTAATATGATTGAGAAGTTGTAGTATGTAGCTTTAGTTATAATAAATAATTATTAGTTAATACCTATTTTTTTGAGGGTTTTACAACTTCACCGGGCTATAAACCTAGTTTTATCACCTAGTAAGTACAGTACTCAAGTGCTTAGGGAGTGTTCAAATAACTGCAGTTTTATTTTACATGGCTACCTAAACGGCACCTTTAAAATGTTAAAAGTGCATTTCTGTACGTGTCTTTTAAAATGAAAATATAGACTAGTGATTGAAAAAAATAAAAAATAAAAAGCAATTTTTATTTACATAAGATTATTTTAAGCGGGTATTTGTAAATTTTAATTTATCTGTGGAATGGGATAATTATAAGAGATTAATTCGGTAATAAATTCTGTAACTGCCGACCATTTTTTGTTCCACAAATTTGTTGAACCACCGAAATAGCCATATTTTGTTTTTTTTATATTTTTGTGTTTTGTCCAAAAAATCTGTACGAGCCTTGACTGGCATTATATCATGAAATGTATGCTTTGGTCCAATTAAGTAAATAGTACTCAAAATGTCAAATAGTACTTAGTTCATTCATTTATTACTTTTGACAGCAAGTTAGAAATGTATTTTATGAAATTAAAAAGACAGCAATAGATTAGATATGAATTTGACAGCTGTCAAAAGGAACATAAATGTTTGCACTAAGTTTAAACGAGAAAGTTGCAAAAGTATTTTTGTAGGTTAAAAGGTTTATTTCTATACATTGTAATGTAATAAATTTTGTCATTTTATATTGTATTTTATTTTTTGTCTTCCATTAAACAATACCCATTGAACTAAACAGTATCATAATAATTATTATTGCTTCTTATGTACAAATATTGTACAATTACTGTAGTATTTCCTATTGTTGTCTGTGCCTTCTTGTGACAATGGTTCAATAAAATATGTACGTAAAGTCAATGTCAAGTTAACTTGCTCTTTGTTTTGTATTTACCGCTCGTTCATACGTGCGATTCGTACATTGCAATTGTTATTTTTATTGTATGAGGAATGAAAGGATGAGACATATATTTTCGTCTGACAAGAACGCAAAGCTTAGAATCAGAGTGCGAAGATCGTAAGTTAATAATATATTTAGTGTGAATGACTGATTAATATGTTGATTTATAATTGAGGGATAGTATTTGTAACCATTTAATACATTTACGATTAATTTCAATAATCTATGTAAGATAAAAGATAGGGCTACTCATGAAGCTATACACTACTGGAGGTTACACTCCTAACACAGAAGTGATGTCATTTCCAAATATTTCTTACTCTCTCTAATGCACCGGCCTTTCTTTCAGAAAATCTTGTGAAGTCATTTCACTAAGTCATAGTGAGCGAGAGAGGCCGGTACGTTAGAGAAAGTCAGCAATATTTGGAAATGACATCAGTTCTTTGTTAGGAGTGTAAACTTCAGTAGTATAATAAATAAAATATAGCTTCATGAGGTTACTACAGTTCAGTTACAAGGCAACCATTAATAATTGACAAAAATATCGTAACAACAAAATTCTTGGAGCCGGTTATACTTTCCTAGGTTTTTGTGTTAAATCGTTCTATATTTGACAATTTAACTCATTTAATAAATATAACCCAGAAACGTACAAGCGCTCCGAATAGGCATATTTGTAGGTCGATTACAATCGACCTACAAATGAGGAAAGGAAAATGGGAACGCAGAAGCTAACAATCTTCAACGAAAATAATTTAATGGTAAGCCGTCTTTCATAAACTCTTTCAAAAATGTAATGAGTTTGTTATACATATATGAGGATAATTTTAAAGTAGTTAAATGTTCGAAATGCTTGCGATATCTGAATTTTAATATTATTCGTACTTAACTGTATCACATCATCTGTATTTTTTACGTTTAGTATGGAACAAGCATGCGGGTCTCACTCGCTAAACACTATAGATGTGTCTGGTGCGTTGCTGTCTCATCGCCGGGGTTTTACTCGCTACCATTGAACACAAAAGTGGACGCTATCATAGCAGGAATATAGTAATGATACTCATCTGACGTACGACGCACGTAACTACCATCTAGTAAATTATTGCTGAAACTGCCTCGCACTGATTCGCTTATTATATTTTAATTTACAACATTATCTAACCGATTCCGATTTGGCAGCATCCTCAGGGCTATCATAATAACTAATTTACAGGCTAAAGTTTAACGTTGGTATAAAGAAGTGTTTTTTACGTAAGTATATTATTGTCTTACAAAAAAGGGACAAAAGAGTGTTGCCAACTTACCAGTAACGGTAGATAAAATGAAGAGTTCAATTTCCAACACTGACAAATACAAGTTGTTTTATTTTGACAAAGGAAATAATATTTTGGCGTGCCTAACGGATTTGAAAAAATAAATAGTTAAAGAATGAAAACCATGCATTGGTACTTAGCACGCGGACTAAACTGCAGGTGAAAACTAGTCTGACAACACATCTTCTGGATACATTACGTACCTATATTAAATCTAATCCTAAAGTTAACAATTAATTATATCCTTAAGTTAAGGGTAAGTTTGTCAACGATAGTAATACATAAATAGACACTGAAAAACATTTTATAAACGCACTCAGACTCAGGAATACAGACATCTATATTTTCATCACTTGCCCCGTCAGGAATCACACCCAAGGCTCGAGGTTGGTCGGTGACTAGACATATGTTTGTTAACCCCTTGACCAACGAAATGAATTATATTTGTATAGTATGTATGTATATGTATGAATAATAATAATATATGAATAATTTAGATTTTAGCAGACTTTTTGCTTTTTAGCCTTTTAAGTTTGTTTCTTTTTCCTCAATTTACTTCGTGGCACTCGTTTTCAATCGGTAGAATACTTATATAGAGAATACGCGGCGAGAACTGGGGCCCTACCATGAACGCTTATAGCAGTATTATTTCCATCTTGATAAATGTTCGGTTTTATAAGCAACTTTATGGCATACGCATAAGGTTGTCTTTCTCCGATGACATTTAGTATCATTGAAATAACACTGTTTTAAGAGCTTATGGTAACCCCCCTGAACATAGTTTTTGAAACAGCCTTTAAAAATGTTTTGGTGATTGAGTTTTTCGTTGGCGTACGTGTATCGTTTCTGAAGGAGTGAACACTGAGGGTAATAAAATAAATTTTAATTAATAACAAACAGCTAGTGTATTTGATATTTTCCATCGTCGGCGCTTGGTAAAACTTCCAAATATTAATATTTTTAAACAGTACAAGTGTTTCTTACACTTGTACTGTTTGACGTATCACTTATAATTTATTATTTTGTAAGCCTACCTGTTTTGCTTATATAGATACAGATGACGCTGTATTAGCGAAACCGGTAGGCTTAAAAAATAATAAATCCCCCCGTGTTGGTCCGAGTTCCTTTGTAGAATAGACCATCTTCCTTCCTTGCCAGGCAGCTCGTAAAAGGCGAGCATAGGCTCACCGTCACTTACACCATGACAACTGACTAGGCGGTAGAGTTTAGCAGCGACTCGCCCGGATTGGTACCACCGCCTTACCTATTCCTGCCGCCATAACGTCATGACGTGTTCCGGTTCGGAGGGTAAGGTAGCCGGTATACTTACTTTTGCTCGAGGTCTAACATCCCGGTCTCAGGTTGGCAACGCACCATTACCACCTTTGGTGTCTCTAGGCGGCGTGAATTTCTTACCATCAGGAAATCCGTCTGCTTGTTTGCCTTCCAATATCATAAAAAAAAAATTATAACTGATACGTAAAACAGTACAAGTGTTTCTTTATTTAAAAAAATATGAACAGTTAGTGTATTACTTAAATTTTCCTTGTACTTTTTTGACAGATTAGCACGTCGCCCAGACACCAAAGGAGGTTAGTTGTTAGGCTGGCAACACCTTGGGTCTCATAAGTAAGCTCACCGGCTATCTTACACTCCAAACTGGAACATGATATCGGCGAGCTCTGATGTTATGGTGATAAGAATAGGTATGGTGGTGTTAAGAAATAGAGCGAGTCATCGCAAAACTACCGTCAAATTTTAGTTAGTCTGTTAAAGAATCTGACGTTCACCTCCAACGAGGTGTTTAGTACAAAAACAGTTGGGCTATATCACTTTAAAGGGGGACCGATGTCAATACCGTGAATTTTTTTAATGAGATTTATGTTTTGTATTTCTGTATATTTAATGTTATTAATATGCAAATCAAGCTCGTGTTGGTTCGGGTCAGCTGACTAGAATAGACCTGCCACTCTGACAGGCAACTTGTAAAAGGTAAGCACGTCATGTTAAAATATTGGTTAGTGCTAACAAGACCACTGGTGGTAGAGTAGAGTGCTGGGCAGCAACGTCCTGAAAAGAGACGGTGCTGCCCAGCCTTACTTATTCCTGCCACCATAATTACTGTCATGTTCCGGTCTCGAAATTTGTGTATCCGGTAGACTGGCATAATACGCCTTTCATCCTGTAGGGTTACTCTTGAATCTCGATTTCATGCAAATTGAGAATTGGGATCGGTTATGTAATTTAGGTACTCTTTAACATAGTTCTAGCGATTTATTAACATTAAGTTTCAAAACAATTTAACGAATCCTAAAAAATCATTGTTTATTAGTAACAAAATGTCAATTATTCGCTAGTATTGTATTTAGGAGTACCTATAATAAAATAACCGATTCTAATTTTCGATATTGCGTATATATTTAAGAGTAACCCTTCTGGCCTCAGGACAGAGGCTCACCTGTAACATCTATTGTGTCTATAAGCTACAGTTGTCTGATATCGTCAAAAGAACCCTTTGCTAACAAGCTGATCTCTAACATGAAAAGAAATGCCACCGGCTACAACTGATATTAATATTTATAAGAAAGCAATTCTATCCATTACGTTTCTAGTTTTTACAACTGGGGTGCTATTTCAATCTTTGACAGATTTTGATCCATTTAATTAGGAATCCCTATTTTTTCAATAAATAATTAAAAATGTTTCTAGACAATCTATCGTAACAAAGTTATCAAATATTTTACCTACTTGTATTATGCGCGCTAGTCAACGATACTAATACATTGATATAATTAAATACATTCTATAACATTCACCTAAACCCGGAAATATGGACATCTATTTTCATCACACAAATGCCAGCCCCGTCGGGAATCGAGCAAGAGCCTTGCGGTCGGTCGTTAGAGTTAGGGGTGTATTCTAACCCCTCGGCTAACGAGGCGGTCAATATGTATCTATATTTCTTTTACACATAGCATAATACGTAAAAACTAAATTGCGAGCAAAGTCGCGATAATCTAAAAGTCGTGTACAAAGTCGAAGTGCCGTAAAACTTTCTCAAAGTGATTGTCTCCAGTCTGCTCAGGTCTCAACAATAGGTCAACAAATAGTTTAATAGACTAACTAGACATAGAATACTAGTATTTTTCGGAGTGAAATCGTAATTGCCTTAATTGGAGTTTTAGGTGTTACGACAAATCGTGAGTGACGTTTACCTATACCGATATTGTAACGCTATGATGCTTACTTACATCATAGCCCACATTTTTAACGGGGTGCATCGCGGCGCAATGATCCGCCTAGATCGCTTTCATATATTTTGTATGGAGGACTACTCCGGGCCGCATCGCAGCGGATTTGTGAATTGTGCCTAGATTGTTTTGATTTTGATTGTTGTGCCTGACACGCTGTGGCCCGTCCAAGTGTGCGCTATCCTTTACTTTATGCGCTATGTCGTCAACAGGGTGTTTCTTTTAATCGTCACGAGTTATAAATATGATCTTTTAATTTAAAATTTTTAAACGTCAGTATTAATTAAAAATTACACTTGATAAGGTTATCCCTTAAGTGCATGAAGCACAGGCTAAACATATAAGCCTTGTCCAGTGACAGCGCGTGTTTAATAAAGTAAAAGCTCTATTCTTGGCTCTTGTGGAGCCCAAGATATATTTTGCTGCTCTAACTGAGCTATGTTTACACGATTCTGGTTTGTCTAGTTTCCCGTTAAACTTGATATTGGCTTCGTCAATGTGAATTCATACAACAATATGATTTAATGCAAGTTTAAAATTCGTGGTCTTTACATATAAATTGTTTAAAATTGGTCTATTGCGACATCTGTACCTTAGTTTTTAGTCTTTTAAAATTATAATTGTACTAGCTGCGCCCCGCGGTTTCAGCCGCGCAAGTCCCAATCCCGCGGGAACTCCGGGATAAAAAGTAGCCTATATGTTATTCTGGGTCTTCAGCTACCTACATACCAAATTTCATCGTAATCGGCTTTGTAGTTTTTGCGTGAAAGAGTAACAAACATCCATACATCCATACATACAAACTTTCGCATTTATAATATTAATAGGATACAGTCCCGAACATCATATTAACCAGAATATTTGCTTTAATTACTTATAGATTTGTAATAGATGAATAAAAACCGTTCAACTGTTAGAATTTGTTACTTTATAGGATGCCGTCGCGTACCTTAATAAAGAAAGCTGTGAACTATGAATCTATCATTTACAAAAACCTATCACATATAAGGACTCTAAGTACCTTTGGCTAATCGTTGGTGCTCTGGTTGTACCTTTGCCTGCCTCTGCGTTCCAGTTGTTAAGAGAGTAATCTATTTCTATCCATAATATAATTGCAATAACTTTTGATTCTAATAAAATTTTATAAGGTTAGCACTGTTCTTGTGCTTGAAATAAAATTTGAAGAAAGAAAGCGATTACATTAGAGAAGATTTGCTTCGGGTTTAAAAGTAAAGGAAAGGAACTTCCTCCCGTGTTTGTCTAGGGCCTTTGGGTAAGAAAAACCATTTGCCTTCTTGCCCGGCAGCTCGTAAGAGGCAAGATTAAGGTAAAAATGTCATTAGTACAATATAGGCACCTCTTGATTTCAGTTCTATGTATTTATTATAATTTGCTTACATTTGGGGTTAAATCAATTAATATCAATTGTTCGTGGTATTTACATATTAATTGCTCCGATCCGAAGTTTGGGGTAGCCGGTAGACTTTCACAACAAGCAGACATGTACACAATAGGCGGGGTACGTAACGCGAAGCACCTTCAACATCTTTTATGTCGTAGCGGTTGTTTTTTACCATCAGGAGAGTCGTAATTGTTCCTTGTCTTATCACATGAAAATCAAACACTTGACCAATATACTCTTTTGCAAACAAACAAAACGCGATGTCGCTTATTATGTAAAAAAAATATTCGGTAAACATTTCCTCAACCTTCAATATGTTAAAATTATTTCAATTAAAATAAAGACTGCATTAAAATATGTCACCATTATGTTAAACTATTAGCATGTTAATTATGGCTGTGTTCATTAAATGCCGTCTTCTACTTGTTGGTCAAGTATCCCGTTATGCTCGAAATTTGCACCGTTAATGTGCTTCCAGACAAACAGTCGTAGTATGTAAATGGCTTACTACTAGGGTTGACACCCGTTTAATACCTACTGGTGATTGATCGAATATACATAAAGACTATGAACATTTCGAAACTGTGTCGCTATAAACAAACTATGTACGTATATTTTAGGCAATCAGGCAGGCAGATATTACAAAAAAAAGGTTTAAATTTTTTTTTTGAGACGCTTTAGAATAGAATCTAAAACACCTTATTGTTTGTATCTCCTTGTTTTTTGGACCATTGTTTGTTGGTTGAAATCTTGAGAGTTGAATATTGATCCACTTTTAGAATACTGATTGAGCTGATATTTTGCATTCATATGGAAATCGAATGACAGTGCAAAATTATTATGACACGGAACCGAATACCGATTATTATGAGACGAGATGATTACTTAATTGAGATGTTGATGGAACCTGAAAGTGGCCATAAGAATTCCTGAAATTTGCATACTATCGTGTTTATTTGATACGACTTCAATAGTACTTTTCGAGTACTGATGTGAAAAGACCTTATAAATAAAAGATCATCACAAAAAACATATTTTTAGTTAAAAAATAAATTTCTTGCAAAAAAAGTGGTTGAAGATTAACAAAAAAAATAATAAAAATAAAAAAAAAATATTTTAAATTAATTCTAAATGTTCAGGCTTAATTTCACTTCGACACTGGTTTTCAGAACGTTTGGTGAACTATATTTACATAGCATAATCAATGCCCCACTAGTAATATTGTAAAATTTGTAATGCAATAAATGTCATTCATCTTTAACCACCTTTTTTGCAAGAAAAAAGTAAAACTAATATAAAGGTATATACCTAGTCTTGCCATAAATATTGTAATAAAGAAAAAAAATATTTTTT
>NJDD01001835.1:251999-274404 GCA_002245505.1 Calephelis nemesis | reverse complement strand
GGCGCTGCGAAACTCTACCACTTAGTCAGATATCAGGTAAGCTCTCCCTTTACGAGCTGCCTGGCACAGGAAAGCAGAAAGTCTATTTTGAAAAGAATTCCGAACCAACACGAGGTAAATAAATATATATTTGCTAGACACGAAAAGAAGTTGTAAAGTACACCCATCTCATACCGCTGGTTGATTATGATGCATCTAACCCTTTTCTTTTTTCATTTATACATCAGGTTATAACAACGTTTTCCGGACCACCTAGTATTTTAATTAGATATAACTTAACATCCGTAGTTAAAGCAACGTCCATAACTTTGGAACTTCATGCTTGTCCGGGTGGAATCTTGCAAGTTGAATTTGGCCCACTTCGCAGTTAACGATTGATTAACATTTTGCATTTACGCGTAACTTGGATAGTGCAAATTATTATAAAATGAAGCTGATCTGATGATGAAACTGCATAGTGGCCATTGGAACTTCTGAAACTCCCAATATTATCATATTATCATGTTTTATTTGATACTTTCCATCGTCGGCGAACATGGGCATTTATAATATTATTTTTCTTTTAATTAACTGATTCGAGCATAAAGAATTAAGTTTTACATATGTACAAAATAGTAAATTTAATTTAATAATTAATTAATTAGTTAAGGCAATTGACATGTTTTTTAATATTTTCTCAAATGGTACTTTTTTCACCATTTAGTGGTGAAATAATCTATAGCTGGCAACTCCGTTTTATAACGCATTAAAGTTTTTTGTATCTACCCAAAATAAATGAATTTATATTTACACATCAAAAATATTGCTTAGTAGTTTGAGTTTTAGCCCTAATTATGGTGTATAAGCGAAACCGGTAGGCTAATAATTACAAAGTAATAAATTATAAGTGATAAGTAAAACAGTACAAATGTTTTTTTCTTTAAAAATATGAATATCATGTTTTGGTTTATTTGATACGTCTTGAATTCAGCTACTAAGTCCTTACAAATGAAAGCTTTTCACAAAAAGATATTTTTATAAACTTATAATAATGCTATAGGAAAGTTACAGGAAATGATACTGTTATTTTGACTTAGGTATTCTAAATTTTTGATAGACCATTGAACTCGGGAATTCAAAAACAAGTCTTTAGGTATACAAGTTTTTAATACAAGCGAAGCTTTTATGACGATTATCAGGTTTTAGAAAATATATTGCAATTTTGTTAGAAAATATGTTACAATCTTTTATTGTTTTATTTTAAATTGCCAAGTAAAATGCGATAATTTTCTAAAAACCACAAATATTATTCGTAATTTAAGAATATTTATGTTGTAGTTTTGTCAAGTACGAAGTGAGCGTTTCTAACATCTTTAGTTTCTAAAATAAGGCTTTAGTTAACTGGGATACTACTAATACTATGAAGATTTGATTCTTGATTAAATGCTTGATATTTATTTGAACCACATTTTAGCTATCAGCGGCTATTTTTAAACTGTGGAGAATTCCTTTAAATTCTGCCAAACTAAAACCTTTTTCGTAAACCCCTCTAGTTGTTGTTTGTAATCTGTGTCTGTGTTTGTGTCTGTGTCACTATAAACTTCAAAATAATCATTCAGTTCAGTTTGGTGCAACTTTCATATAAAAAAAATAAGTTTGCTATGTTTTTTATTCGCCCAAATCAAATGACACTAGTTGCTTTATATCTGAATGCCTTTAGACTTGCTTTCAAATTATACGGGTTATAATTTTTCGAGTAAACTTTATACAAATTTGGGTATGCCATGTATCTATGGAAGGCCCGCCTCTTATTACGAAGTATTTATATAGGTACTCTTTAATTGAGTTTAGCCACCTTGATTTAATAAATCATTTTCAATCGATGAAAGTATTTTTTATGAATTATAATTAACATATAAACGTCGTTCACACAATCTAGAGATAAAATACATTTAAGAGAAGTAATATTATGGATGAAGCTGTATTGGTATAGGTATGTAAATAAACAAAAATTTAAATATTTCTTACAATACAATAAATGTTAAACAGGCTATAATAATATAAAAATGAAGTCGCCCGCGTTCAAAGTTATACAAAACCTTTACAAATTAAATAAATAGGTATTAAATAAATTATCCCTGGACCAGTTGCACAAATTGAATCTAACCCCAATATAAGCAAAATATATGCTTATGTTATGGGTGTTAGTCAACGATACTAATACACACAAATACTTAATTAGATACCAGAATAAATTTAATAAACACACAGACCCGGAAATACAGATATCTAAATGTTCATCACACAAATGTCAGCCTCGTCGGTATTCGAACCCGAGCCTCACGGATGGTCGATGAAGTTAGGCGTGTACACTAGCCACTCGACCAACGAGGCGGTCAATTGGAGATAGATCCTCCTCATAGGCGTTATTCTGATGTAGGTATAAATTATATCACTGTGAAGTTCCATCTAAATCCCTTGAGTAGTCTTTCCGTAGATAAATAACGAAAATCATTCTATTCTCACAAACTTTCACATTTACAACATTCTGAAGACTGTTTAGAACTTGTACCAAAACCAACCAAATTCTTTATTTGTATGTGTATTTCATGTACTTGAATTAACATGTATGTTTTATATGAAATAAAACAATATATTTATTAGATTAGCATAAGTTTTGTTTTATGAAGCCCTACCTTAGTTTTTAATTTATATAAATTATCTCCTTCACCCTAAGGTTGTCTGGCAGAGATCGCTCTGAAGCGATAAGACCGCCTTTCACCTTTGTGCACCTAAGTTAAATATTATTATAAGTGAGATTTTTAATTATTTTATAAATTTTGGTGCATAACAAAGTGTATTCATTCATTCATTCAACCGTCAAAAGTTTAAAAGATTTGATACAAAACAGTTTTCATAGAACTATATACCTAATAATAATCATATTTTTTCTTAATGTGGTCACTTTGCAATTTGAAGGTTCTCCTGGCCTATTTCATTTTCAACTCCTTACGGAGTAAGGAGGTATTCATGGGCGTCGCCAGGATTATTTTCAGGGGGGTGCATCTCCGTCTGAATATAAAACATCGAAATCAACATTTGTAGCAACATACATATTTACATACGAACACAAACATTCATATATACATACTCTCGAATAGCAATACTCTCCCGCAAGTTCAGTCAGGTAATTTTTTTATCTACTTTCTTTCCGGACAGGGGGGTGCAGCCCCTTGCTGCCGGCGCCCATGGAGGTATTATAAGTTTAACGTGTACATGAGTTTGTTTGTGACATCGTAATTCCTTGACGAATAGGTCAATTTTGATTCGTTTTTTTTTGTTTTGAAGCCGACGTGATCGAGCTAGTTCTTAGATATGAATAGTTTTTATCGGAGAACATGAGATATGAAAATTATTGGTTCTGTACTTTGAACGAATGTCTAAGTATTTTATATTTTTTGATATTAGTGAAACGTCCGGATTTTTCACCCATGTATTTTGGAAAAAATATTTTAAGTACGTGAAAATTGCTTTCAAATCCGTAGCACATTTTAAGAGTTAGCAAATAAATAGACATACTCCCCCGTGTTGCCCACTTGCCCCGTGTTGGTCCGGGCTTCTTTGCAGAATAGACCATCTGCCTTTCTTGCCAGGCAGCTCGTAAAAGGCGAGCATAGGCTTATCATCACTATCACCGTGACATCTGACTAGGTGGTAGAGTTTTGTAGCGACTAGTCCGGATTGGTACCACCGCCTTACCTATTCCTGCCGCCATAATGTTATGACGTTTTCCGGTTCGGAGGGTAAAGTAGCCGGTAAACTTACTTTTGCTCGAGGCCTAACATCCTGACCTCAGGTTGGCGACGCACCATTACCATCTTTGGTGTCTCTAGGCGGCGTGAATTTCTTACCATCAGGAAATCCGTCAGCTTGTTTGCCTTCCTATAACATAAAAAAAACTCCTTTTATTCCTTTTATTGAAATGACTATTATTCATCTGTAATTACCGAATATTTTGTGATAAGATAATTTGAATACTGTCATAGAAAAGACATCAACGACTGAAGCCCATCGCTCCATCCATTGCAGTTTTTGTTGTGAGGAAAGAGGATGTCACTCCGCATTTTAGGTATATTCAGCGACGGTTACCTCAGGACGTATGGGTCGTAACTTGCCCAATTTTCGTTATTGACTTTGACTTTGATTGACTTTTATTTATCAACAAGATAAATAAAAATTTGTTATAGTCGAATTTCGGCAAATGGGCGATCACTAGTAGTATTTAATAAATAATCCCCGATAAAACCAACATAGTTTGTAGCTAAGAATTCACGCCGGATGTGAAACAAAATATCCGCATCTGAATTGTTTTATAGAAATAGAATAGAAATATTATGATGCCAAAGACTTGATACATACCGACACGTCAAAATTCTAACACGCAACATTTCCTTCGGAAATTAAAAAAACTTTTATTTAGCGTTTTCAAAGAATTTTTCATAAAAGTTATTATAGGTAACTTAGTTTTACTCTACACGAAAAGTTCTTCCACTGCCATCTTGTACGGAGAACAGCTAAGGCACCTCTTACTTTGGCAATCCAGGAAGTTACGTTCCAGTCCAATACTTACACTTTCTCTATTACATGTTGAATTAATCTTAATTTGGCTAATTCCACGCGAACCCGTGGGTTTTTTTTGGAAGGTCTTTCAAGTCACACTGGACGTGACGAACCGGATTGACCACGTATAGAGTCCGGGCTCGGGAAAACATCCAATCTCATACGGGTACCATGGATTTGGTAAAATATAGGCGTGTTCGATATTATAATATGTATTAAAACTAAAATTTGAATAACCTCTAACAAAACCCACATATAGTGCAGCTAAGAACCATCTCGATCACGTCAGCTATTAAACAAAAAAATCTGCATTGAAATCGGTCCATTCATTCCAAAGTTATAATGGCACAAACAGACAGATATATATCGGTAGTTAAAATGGTTTTTCACAAATTTTAATGAAAACTAGACCATTTCATCGCCAATAATACGTTGTAGTATTATCATGTGTTTATGTTTTCCGCATATATTTATTATTAAACTCGTACTCAATACGCATATTCTTAATCTCTCCATTTACTTAAATTGCTCCACTTGGGAATTACCTACGATTTTCCTCAAATGCAACGTGTTTCTGCGATGCAAGCGCGCAGTTGAGCAAGATTCTGTGTAATTCGGCGATACTGTCGTAAGCTTTTCTTTTATCACTTAATATTTAATGGGAAATAATTTCCCCCCTTTCTTATATCCTCATATATAAATTATCCTCATAGTTCCGACAACAATATAATAAAAAATATACATGTAAAACAGTATGACAACTACGTATAAATGTTCGAAAACTGCACTCAACAAACATGCGCTTCGTCAAGTCCCTAAGCGGTTTTCTTTTTCGTGGTGTTAAAGTAGCGGATGACGCGTCATGACGAATGGTCATGTTGTTGTTTGTTGTTGATATATTTTTCAAAACCAGAGGTCGCCCGTTGGTCGAAATTCGACCATAATACATTTTAATATCTTGTTGTTAAGAACGCCACTTCATTTCTCAAGACCAACAACTTTGTTTCAAAATTCTTAAGTGCGCCATCTGTGATATTTTATAGTTATCCTCAATATATTTGTTTGTGTGTGTGTCAAATGCATGGTAGTGTGGGTAATATTTTATTAATTGATTTAATGTAGTTTACAAGCATTATTATTTATAAAATTAGCGTTCTGCACTTCTCCTACACAAAAACTATGATTGTGCCAAATTTTATGCTCCTCCGTCCGCGCAATTTTCGTAAAAAGGGGCCAAAGTTTTGGCATCACGTATAAATATATAGATACCACGAGCATAATATGGGCCTTTTGCCTGAGGTTAATTGTTCATGAACTACGTATTCATTGCAATTCTATTGACAATTAAATAACATAACAACTCTATTGCTTCAATGGAGTGTAGATAAGAATTTTTAAAAGTCTTTATTTTCCACACTGTTTCATATTTGTACCTACTGCGCCCCAGAGGAACGCGACTTTTAAACTTCGCCAATAATAAATTTCATATTTATTTACTAAGCATACCTACCGA
Source organism: Calephelis nemesis (assembly GCA_002245505.1). NCBI lineage: Eukaryota > Metazoa > Arthropoda > Insecta > Lepidoptera > Riodinidae > Calephelis > Calephelis nemesis. Next base: position 268,292 of record NJDD01001835.1, on the reverse strand, counting down.
CGGATGTAGAAAGCTGTGAAAAGTCTGATTTTAGAAAAAAAATGGAATATGTTTCGTAATTAAAACTAGTTACATACATAAATAAATAAATAAATATCCCTGGACTTGTTACACAAATTGTATATAACCCCAAAGTAAGCAAATTATATGCTTGGGTTATGGGTGTTAGTCAATGATTCTGATGATGATGTATTATATAGAAATAAATTTAATAAACACCCAAACCCGGAAATGCAGACATCTAAATGTTCATTACATAAATGCCTGCCCCCGTCGGGAATCGAACCCGAGCCTGTTGGTCGATGTAATTAGGCGTGTACGCTAGCCACTCGACCAACGAATAATAATGCGTAATATTTTATTTGTGTGCTTGCAACACACTCACACGTATTCAATTCAAGTCCCTGGCAAGGCAGAGAGTATCTAGTGCTAAATGTGTTTCAGAGCCGGGATGGGATAATAAATTACTATAAAAATGACAATTTAGTTTGTAGAAAATTCCATCGCATTTGAATTGGTTTAGAATTTCAAGACAAACCTACTTTAATAAAAACTCTAGCTTATCAAATTTATTTTAATAACAACAGATTTTTTAGAATATGCTAAAATTGCAAATGATTTTAGAACTACGTTTGTATGAATAAATCACTGTCTGTGGAATCTTACGATTATCCTCAAAATAACGTGTTTCTTACACAAGGGTGCGGTTGAGTAAGTTTTGTGTAATTCGGTAATACTGATTTATTAGCTACAGATTTCTATCTTTATTGAAATAGTAGCCGATTCGACGAACTTCGTATCAAATGACATTAACAGCTACAAAAGTTTGTTAGTACAAAATTGAAGTGTGGTTTTTCTCACTTTTCCTGCAATTTCCTCTGGCTTTTTCCTCATATGATCCTTCTTCTGATAATAACCAATACAACTAAAGATAATTAGCAAAATGTGTCCATCCATTCAAGCAACAAATCCTCCTCATTCAAGCAAAAAGCTCCTCGAGGACAACAAATTAAAGATACTTAAAAGTAAAAATGAAAAACATGTTCCTTAAAAATTCAGAAAATATGTAAGCTGCACGTTATTTATAAGCATGAAAAGTTAAAATATAGAGACTGTTACTAATATAATGGGTAATTGTAAACAAAGCACTAATTAAGCAAATATAATAATAATATTTATATAAGCGCATCGCCAACAAACTGCTTCACAGTTTGGCGAAACTTATACTGTGTTTTTAGATGTAAGTTTTTCAGAAAAAAAGATGCGATGACCACGTGAAATGAGGATTCATATTTATTTATTATGTATATAGATTTAAAGCTTAGACTTCTTCTTTAGTATGCTCCTTAGACTCTTCCTACGACGTTTATTACAAATTACTACAAATTATTACAAACACGTAATAAGCTACAACAATAATTAAATTTGATTGTCTATGTATTCATTTCTATTTAATTCTTTCATCAATCCACAAAGTAAAAGCAACTAACGACAGAGAGTTATTAAAGTAGAACTTCTGCTAAATTTAAATTTATTTAATATTCAGTAGGTTCGCTAGATTATAAAGGAAAATGGCCATGTACTGCACTAGCGGGGTAAGATATGTATTTGTGTTACAAAACCATCATTGTATGTATAAAACATGGTCTAGCTAGATATGAGTGCTAAAACATTATAATTATACGCCTTATCGTGTTGTTATAAATGTAGATTTTCATACAATGATGTAGGAGATACGGGTTATAAGTAGATTTTAACATAAATCCATACTAATTGGTGTATTCGCGCGTGGTTTGTTAATTAATGGAATTTTGTTTTTTATACAAATTATAATGTTCATATTCCTTTTACGCCTTTTACGAGCTGCCTGGCAAGAAAGGCAGATGGTCTATTCTGCAAAGGAGCCCGGACCAACACGGAAAAAATTATGGACGGATGGATGGACTTAAATTGATTATTAATTAGATCCCCAAGATAATTAAAAAAATATGCATTTTTAAGTGTAACACAAAAACCACTAGTCGGATCATGATAAAGTTAGTATGGGACCACCTCAAAATTATGACTAAAAAAGATCAAAATCAGTTGACTATTGACGGAGTAATCGCTTAACAGACATACAAAAAAACATAGTCGAATTGAGAAACTCTTTTGGAATTGGTTGAAAATCAATAGATTAACTAAGCTAGGTGCCATATCATACGATAATTTTCAGAAATTGATTTTGTATTTATTGAGAAAATGTATCCAGTCGTACAGTTAGTAAAAAGCCGTAGAATTAGCTACGGCTTTCCAGCCGTAGGCCGTAAATCTTTCGATTTTTACATCTGAAAGCCGTAGAAGACGATAATTCCCATAGCATTGGCAACATTGTCCTATCCACGCCAAAGTTGCTTTTATCAGAAAATTGCAAAAACACATTTAAATGAAGTTTTATGACTTCCCGTGTTGGTTCTGCTCCTTTGCAGAATAGACCATCTGCCTTCCTGCCAGGCGGCTCGTAAAAGGCGAGCATAGGCTTACCGTCACTAACACCGTGATATCTGACTAGGTGGCAGAGTTTCACAGCGACTCACCCGGATTGATGCCACCGCCTTATCTATTCCTGCCACCATAACGTCATAACGTGTTCCAGTTCGGAGGGTAAGGTAGCCGATAAATTTACTTTTGCTGGAGGCCTAACATCCCGGCCTCAGTTTGGCAACGCACCATTACCACCTTTGGTGTCTCTAGGTGGCGTGAATTTCTTACCGTCAGGAAATCCGTCTGCTTGTTTGCCTGTCAATATCATAAAAAAAGTGAATCGAACACGAGACCTTACGTAGCCAACGCTATCACCGGTCCCGGACCACAGACGATTCTCTTTTGTCTGTTTTAAAAATTAATTATTTGTGTTACAGAAACAGGATGTGGTGGCACGCAATATGTTGTTTGGCTTTAGCTGCCACTGCGAGAGCCTCCAACGAGTATCTCCTGCCGGGTGACGTCATCCCCACTCACTATGACCTCAGAGTCGCATATGACATCGACCCCAGTACTAATTATAGCTATTTCGGCGTCGTCAAAATATTTGTGAGTATTTTATTATATTATTTATTATGTGTGGGCTTATTACGCACTTTAGAAGGGACAAAGTCTGCTGATATAACGAAGATGGAATGAAAATTATTTTTTGCTCTAAAATACTGCAATTTTCTCTCATTAGTTTACGATCTCTGTTAATATAATAAATTAGAAAGTACGTCAGTTCTCGTATGTATTTTTACGCAGTGAAGTTTAACTAACCAGTAAACTTCCACTAAAGAGGCTTACGACTCCAGTCTGAGGTTGCCAATATATGCTCATTTTGGGATCTAGGCAATGAACATTTCTTAGAATTAAAATGAAAAAAAACGTTTATTTCCATTCTTTCCACTTGTGAAGTTTCCATATAATGCTGAGACCTACCACTGGATCAGCACCTCGCTACGAAGATCTGGCGGAAAAAAATCAGCAGGCTTGTCTTTTCCTTTTTTAAACAAGTGACCTTTTGTATGGTCTATATGAAATATAAATTATTTTCTATTACTGACTTCGACAGCGTAAAATAGATTTTCACATAAACTTTCATACCCGTTAAAGACATTATTTTTTTAAAAAGAAGACTATATTTGTACTATATGCACATCCAGTTTTTTTCAGATCGGTACAGCGGTTTAGCCTTAAAAGTTTAACAGACACACAGACCGATATTCGAATTTATATTTTATAGATACATATATTGAAATTATTTTAAAAATGACAATGAGCACATGTTAACAAGGAAAAGTATAAAGAAATCAGTGACACTGAGTAACAATTGAGGTTTGTGGTCGAGGGCGACTGGTTTAGTATTCCTTAAGTGTGCTCACATCCTAGCCATTATGATTGTGTTTTATTACTGGCGACCCGGCCCTGCTTCGGTCGTCTGTGCTGTTAGAAAACAATATTTAAAGTTTAAAAACTAAAAGTATTTTCACGCCCATATCCCCGAAGAGGTAGGCAGAGGCACAACCAGGGCTCCCACGATTAGTCGAAGATAATAAGTCCTATAATGGGACAGGTGGCAAGCCTATCGCCAACCAGGCACGTTTCCAATCCCGACCAACATTTTTTTTATTAGAAAATTGGAAAAATCCAATTTTCCTTTTGTTGGCCGACCCGGGATTCGAACCCGGGATCCTCATGCAGTCAAGTCCAACACCCGGACCGCTCGACCACAGAGACGACAAGTTTTAAAACTAAAGAACAATAGAACAATAAATAAATATCCGTGGACAAGTCACACAAATTGAATCTAACCCCAATGTTAGCAAATAATATGCTCGTGTTATGGCTGTTATTCAACGATTCTTATACTTACTTAAATACCAGAATATATTTATTAAACACCCCAGACATCGAAATGTTCCTTACACAAATGCCTGCCCCGTCAGGAATCGATCCCGAGAGTCGGGGTTCTTGACCAACGAGGTGGTCAAATAAAACATAAATTAAAACTCTATTGGTTCGGTCATTTGGAAAGAAATGACAGATGGAAATAGAAAAAAAAATATATAACATAAAAAAAAAGAATATGGATGTCCATCCACGTATGTAGGGATGTACTTATATCTGTACACGGTGATGTCTAGGTTGACATTTCATTATCAAATCGCTTGGGTACTATCCGAAGATGGTGTCAAGACTCAAGAGTCTTCGGAATCGCCGCTTTTTATGAGAAGAGTAGGTAATGAATGTTATGGCTAGGCAGGTTTGCAAGGACGTGGCTACCCCGCACGGGACTTGGTTTGAAGATATATAAATCATTCTACGAAATTCCAAAACGGAAACAAGTAGGTTCTGTATGAATACATCTAGTTCTGTGATGCATTAATAAATGAATATTAAGCATCCCAGGACACATCAAACTCACAAATAAATAAAGTTATTTTTTTTTCATTGAAATACCTCAAATGACAGGCACATCACTTCTACGATTTTTGAATAAACTTTTGTGACGAGCAACTTATTTTAGAGCGTAAGGAAATCCCTCTGCTTTATTAATCTTTTAAAAAACACATATACATCTAATCAAAATAATGTACCTTATATGTATTTTTTGTATAAACCTTATGTTAAAGTTAATAAAGGACTTTTGTAACTGATGGTACCCACTTTTGCTACTCCAAGATTTTGATTAAGTTCTTTTTGGCAATGTGTTGTCGCTAAGCGTATTCTCATGTTTTTCTGGAGTGATAAGACTTCTTAATGTATAGTAAGGTTTCAATAAAATCGGACAAATAATAGCAAAACCTTCCGTTACTGTAAGTTTTATATAAACAGACACCAACGCGGCCCAAATAACGTTTTATTTCATGATTCAGCAACAAAAACTCATTGTCAGTTTTTGTGTGTATTTAACAATGGCATTTTTTTTGTCAAGGTTGTTGTGTTTGGGGACAAAAATCTTACTCTGTCACCTGTATGGCATCTGGGTAATAACCTCGTAGGGAAGTCGTGGGAGAAAGGCGGTCATGGGCGCTGTGGAGAGATGTTAGACAAATGTATAAATCTACCAGGTTAACAGGTAGATGGGGAAGAAATCTACAACCTAAGATCCGTGTTTGAAGTTGATATAGCTGAACACGTTGATATAGCCTGAGGATTTTGGCGAGGGGCTCTCGGGAATATGATAAACCGGTTTCAAATTTGACTATGTAGGTACACGAAAACGTGTGATAGGTGTAAAACCTTACCTATTACCCATTACTATCTCAAAAAAGTATGTTGACTTCCTTATCCCCGAAAAGAAAGGCAGATGGCCAGGGCACCTACGACTCACCAAAGACACTAAGTTCTACAGTGTGATACATAGCAAGCCTATCGCCAACCGGGTACATATTCAATCCCGGGCAACATTATTTTTATTTGAAAAAAAAACCACATTTTCTCTTTGTTTCCCAACACGGGATCGACCCATTTCTATATATAACGCTCAAAGCGATTTTAAGGTGTGTTTGTTCCAAGAATACTTCCTGGTTCAGCCAAATCAATTCTGATGATGATATCTTATTCCAGCTCGAAGTAAAGCAAAGCACGTCAAAGATTGTTCTCCACGCGCAAGATTTGAGCATATCAGAAACAGATGTTTCAGTGGTGGGCAATGCGAAATCACCAACAATCCTGGGCGTGAACCTCAATGATACCTTCAACTTCCTGACGCTGCAGCTGAGCGAGGAGTTGGATGAGAGTGACAATTATACCTTAACAATACCCTTCTATGGTAACTTAAAAAAAGGTCTAGATGGAGTGTACGTCAGCACTTATGTTAACAAGGAGGCGAAAAAAACGCAGTAAGTATCCATTTTCATAAGGTGACTGGAAACATTTAGTATTCTTTCTAATAGTACTGGTTCGCCAGCCGTCGCAAAGGTGAACCTTTAAGATTTTTTATGTAAGAAATACTGAAATAGTTGGAGGTGGTTTTTGCAGTTTTACTGCGTTTAATTCTTACATTTAACGAAGAAATCTTCATTCAGGTTCAGATGGAGGTCCTTGCGACGTTATTCTTAGCGTACTCTTACAACTGGACTGGTCATGATCTTCACCACTTTTTGAAGCTTCTGTGATACTCAAATACTTCAAAAACAAGCAGACGATTAAAATTTGATTTACAGATTCGTTAATCATTTTACAACGTACATTACTTTTTAATAAAAATATAAATATCGTTCTGCTTCTAATTTAAATCGATTCGCCTTTTATATTTAATTAAATAAATTAAATAATTATATAATCTAGTCGGTCGTCATGCTGTAATCAAAAACGTACGTGTACGAAATGACGTGACGAAAAAAGGGATGTTATAAAGACTTATCTGTGTGTGTTTGTCTGTCTACAGCATGACAACTTTTAAACGGATGTACCGATTTCGATGCGGATTTTTTTTGACTTAATCCAGATAGCCCTTAGCTACATTACATGTAAATTTTGTCGGGAGCTATTGATTTTTTTGTAATTTTAGAGCTATGTCATACAATAGATTAATGCACTGTAAAACGTTGCTACACTTATATACTTGCTAGTTATAATCAAACGTATATATCGAAAATAAATTATGACGTTTCTTGTCTAAAAGTTTTTAATGTAAATAAGACAATTAGGCGACAAAATTTCTCCCCGGGAGGCTCACACTACCGCTATGCCAATGCGCCTGCCTCTCTTTCTGACATTTGGTGAGAGAAGGAAATAGTTGATAATATGGGCCATTACCAATGAGACGGCGAGCGTTAGAACGTCTTTAGCCACTTGAACATTAGTGGGTAGTGTAGTACCAAAACGTTTTGTACCGTCGTACGTTTTGCGTATTACAATACCCAATAGAGCAACGTTCAATTGATATTGCAAGATGGATATTTCAAACATATATTGTTATTGAATTTTACTCTATGTACACTGACGTTCTCAAAGATATTTTTAGTTGAAAATCGTTAAGTAATTTTCCTAACTTTATGTGGTATTTAGTCGCGCAAATCTCGTTTGCGTTTGGACGTACGAGGAGCTTGACAGCTTGCAACGCTGTCGTCCTAGTGCTTAGAGTAGTACTTTGTAGTTATTTTTTCGTGTAGGTACTTTACCCATTTCTGCAGTCATAATAAGCTTCCTGACTGATAGGTAGACAGTCTAGCCTACTCACCGGCCTGGACCAAAATAGTAAAAACTTATTTACTGACTAATCATAACGAAAAGTTTTTTTTCTATAAAAACGTTGTCTAAGGAGTAATTATTTCATTTCCATTTCAGATACTTAATAGCGACCCAGTTTGAAGCCATCTCAGCGAGAAAAGGTTTTCCGTGTTTCGATGAGCCTATCTACAAAGCCACGTTTGCCATCAATCTGGCCCACGATGAAATGTACACAGCGGTGTCCAACATGCCCAAGCCATACACATCTAAAGAGAAGTAAGCTTATCTAGACTTTTTGACTTTTTTGATTTTAGCTTAAATACCTGTTCATTTTTTTATCGCATCTGTGGTCTAGCAGTCCAAGTGTTAAACTTGACTGCATTAGGTCCGGGGTTCGATTCCCAGATCGGGCAATAAAAGATTTTTCCAATTTTCTAATTAAAAAAAAAATTTGCTTGGGATTGGATACGTGTTCGGTTGGCGATAGGCTTGCCACCACATTGTGGGACTAATGCCCGATTTCACCAATAGCCCCTATACTTTAGGGGACCTTTTAACGTTACTTATGGGACTGTTTTCATATAAAACAGTCCCCCAAAACACGTTAAAAGGTCCCCTAAATTTAGGGGCTCTTGGTGAAATCGGGCATTAGTGTATTTGACTAGTCATGGGTACCCTGGTTGGGTCCCTTGCTTCCTCTTCGGGGATATGGGCGTGAATATATATTTTATTGAGAATCACAAAGGATTAAAGATCTTAACTTACTTTATTTTTATTTGTAGAAAAAGACGTTACTTTGCGGAAATTCATACTTGAAAAAAGCTACCTAAACTTTGGGTCTGACAAATATAATATAGATGCTGCAAGAGTTTTTTATCTGTATGTATCTAGCCGAAGACACTAACTCTCACAATGTGAGAGATCAGAGGTGGCAAGCCTATCGCCAACCGGGCACATATGCAATCCTGGGCAACGTTATTTTTGTTAGAAAATTGAAAAAAAAACACTTTTTTATTTGGCCTCTTTGGTGATAAAACCCGAGACCTCTTGAAGTCAACTCCAACACCGACAAACCACAGAGGCGATATTATTACAAGTGGTCGCCCATTGGTCGAAGTTCGACCATAATACCTAAATTTTAATATCTTGTTCTTCCATCTTCATTTTTCAAAACCAACTACTTTGTTTCCTGAATAGTTAGTGCGCCATCTGTGATCTTTTATCGTCAACATCAATATATTTGTTTGTATGTGTCAAATGCGTGGTAGTGTGAGTATGTTTTATTTATTGATTTAATGTACTTTATAAGCATTATTATTAAAAATGTTAGCGTTCTACACTTTTCCTACACATAAACTATAAGTGTGACAAATTTTATACTCCTACGTCTGCGCAATTTTCGTAAAAAGGGGTCCAAAGTTTTGGCATCACGTATTAATATATATCTAGATTTAGGAAGGTCAAAGCTTATATAACATTTCGCTACGACTCCGGGTAACAAGGCTGCTATTTTCTATTCTACATTCTATATACATTGATACATACATATCTTTACGCCAAGTGGCTTACGATGTGGGCAGAGAGTATCGAGTACTAAATCTCACGATCCTTATTTATTATATATTACATATTTCTATTGTTCATAATTATATTATGGTTGTGTTTTTTTTTACAGTGTTATGGAGGAATTTTGGCCATGGGAAATCATTGCCGAAAAATTTGGGTAAATACTCCATTTTTTTTAATACATTAGACAGCGAAGGAGCACACGGCCTCCTGATGTTAAGAGATAACGGTGATATTAATGGTGCGTTGCTGTCTTGCGGCCCGGTTTTTAGGCCTATTGTGCAAGTCTACCCGCTACACTACCATCCGGACCGGAACATGGCATTGTCATTATGGTGGCAAGATCATGTAGGCGTTGGATCCCTACCTGGGCAAGCTACTGCACAGCACGTTTCCAACAGTGATACTGTTGGTAATTATCTAAGTAACCTATACTCGCCTCTTACGAAATGCCTGACAGGGACCCAGATGTCCTACTCAACACAGAGGACCCAAGCGAATACGGAGATTATATCCGTATATCTTCAAAACGCACTAATAGTGAGGTATAGTGTTGGACCTTATCTAAACCAAGTGGTCACTAAATTCGATATTTTCCAATATCGGTGCTTGGTAAAACTTCCAAATTTTCATAATTTAAAAAATATATCTTCAAGCCCATATAAACGAAGAGGTAGGCAGAGGCACAACCAGGGCACCCACGACTAGCCGAAGACACTAAGTCCCATAATATGATAGGTGGCAAGCCTATCGCCAACCGAGCACATTTCCAATCCCGACCAACATTTTTTTATTTTAGAAAATTGGAAAAATCCCATTTTCTTTTTGTTGGCTGACCCGGGATTCAAACCCGAGACCTCATGCAGTCAAGTCCAACACTCCGGGTGTTGCTAGACCACAGAGGCGATTATTTAACACCAAATATTCATATTTTAAGAAACACTTCTACTATTTCACCACCACCATTTTTTAGTGAGTTTAATTGTGTACATTAAGGTTTAGCCCTGATGATACTGTTTTAAGTGAAACCGGTGGGCTATTTATAAAATAATAATATGTAAGTGATAGATAAAATAGGACAAGTGTTTCTTCACTTACAAATATAAACAAGTGACCGCGGTTTATACAACTCCAACACACTAAACATACTGCGAAATAGACCTCGTATATATCGGACTGAGATCTCAGTTGAATGTACAGTGTATACTGCTGCCATTAGGACGCGGACACACTAACACTGGCTAGTACACGTAAAAATATGACGCACAATTTTAATGCTTAACAAAGTCCCGTTTTCCCCATGTTGGTCCGGGCTCCTTTGCAGAACAGACCATCTGCCTTTTTTGCCAGGCAGCTCGTAAAATGCGAGCATAGGCTTACCATCACTAACACCGTGACATCCGACTAGGTGGTAGAGTTTGGCAGCGACTCGTCCGGATTGGTACCACCGCCTTACCTATCCCTGCCGCCATAACGTCATGACGTGTTCCGGTTCGGAGGTTAAGGTAGCCGGTGAACTTACTTTTGCTCGAGGCCTAACATCCTGACCTCAGGTTGGCAACACACCATTACCATCTTTGGTGTCTCTAGGCGGCGTGAATTTCTTACCATCAGGAAATCCGTCTGCTTGTTTGCCTTCCTATAACATAAAAAAAGTCATAAAGCAAAAATCCAGATATTATGTTTTTCCCGTACCGTACTTCCGTCTCGTATTTTATCGTTCCATACCTAAGGTGTGACACCATATTTAAAATTTCTTCAAGGCAAAGTGCGACGTTGATTTTTACGATGTGACGTCACGTCGCGGTGTTGTGGCCATACCCTTACTAAGTTTATTCATGTTGTATACAAGTTGCACAAAATATACTCATGCCTTTCCGACATTTTACCAGCAAGGCACAAACCCAGTTCGTGTTCGACCAGTTTGAAACGTCAGTCCCGATGTCCACATATCTGGTAGCGTTCGTCATATCTACCTTCTCGTACGTGGACAGCCCCCCCGATTTGTCAGATACCAAGTTCAGGATATGGGCCAGGACGGACTCTATCGATCAGGTAAAATTGTTTTACGTTACTGTTTATGTGTTTTTATTTGTTTGGTAGGTATGTAAAACTCTCCCCGAAGAAGTAACTCTTAAATACAACCAGGGTACTGACTATCTAAAGGTGCTACTAAAGACTATATGATATACTCTGGTACTACTTAGTTCCACAATGTAATAGGTGGCAAACCTATCGCCAGCTATGCATTTATTCGATTCGGGGCAACGTTGATTTTACGATGTTTTGGTTAACGGCCAATATTAATAACCTATCTTAGATAAGAGATCGTGATGTTTTAGATCAGTTGCCAGGTGTCAGTTGTTATTTTTCAATAATTAACAAAAACTTCTTAGCAAAAAACTCGAGAAGGCCCACCTTTACCTGTAAATAGGTAATTAATATTGGCCGTATCTTTATATATATAAATCTTCTGTGAGTGTGTATGTCACTGAACTCCTAGACGGCTGGACCGATGTTGATGAAAGTTTTTGTGCGTGTTCAAGGGAATTCGAGAATCGTTTAGATTCACAATTTGGTCTCCTGGAAAATGTTTTTTTTTTAATTATTTTTTTAATAATAAGTCGTTGTTGATTTTGGAATGTTTCACATCGGATCCGACAGACTGCGCTACTGTCGAAGCATTAATGTCAAGCGATACGAAGTTTGCTGGGTCAGCTAGTATTACTATAAAATTGAACAGCCGCATATTGAGAAACGACATTTTTTACAGCGACTTGACTATGTACACATAAATATATTGAATACCAACTATCAATAATGTTAATAAAATCCCCGCTTCTGGTTGGCAATGCGACATTACGACTATTTACGACCTCTTACCTCCAGGAGATTCGTCTTCTCGATTGAATTCCTATCATATAAAAACGCGTAGAAAAGCTATTGATTCGCGATCGCTTTTGACGATGTACATAGTATATCTATAAAAAAATAATTGGGGATTCTTTTGTATTATAAAGTATCTTCACGCCCATATCCCCGAAGAGGTAGGCAGAGGTACAACCAGGGCACCCACGACTAGCCGAAGACACTAAGTCCCAAAATGTGATATGTGGCAAGCCTCTCGCCAACCGGGCACATATCCAATCCCGAGCAACTTTTTTTTTTATTAGAAAATTGGAAACACCCAATTTTCATTTTTGTTGCCCAACCCGGGATTCGAACCCGGGACCTCATGCAGTCAACTCCAATACCTGAACCGCTAGACCACAGAGGCGATTATTTTTATTATGTTTTTGTGTAGTCATTACTAACCGCATCACGCCTAAATGGGCGGTCCCGTTTTTGCTATTTTTTGGTGTGTTAATTATTGCCAAGAGTAGGTACTTAGTTCTTATGAAAAGAAAAACCGGGAGAGAAAATTGCAGGAAAAATCTGAAAAAACAATGCTTTCATCCATACAAACTGCTGGTAGATATTAAAGTCAAGCGATACGAAGGTTAGTTAATACTTCAATATTTATGCCGCTTATACTAGTATTTTTAAGCAATTAGAAATGTCACTATTTCGTTTTCAGACAGCGTACGCCTCTACCATAGGGCCGAAGGTTCTATCCCACTTCGAGCAATTCTTCAACGTGTCCTTCCCATTGCCGAAACAAGATATGATCGCCATTCCCGACTTCGCTGCTGGCGCCATGGAGAATTGGGGGCTGATCACCTACAGAGAGACCGCCTTGCTGTATGATAAGAAGGAATCCTCGTTTCTAAATAAGGAAAGAGTTGCTGAGGTATGTACCAAAAAAATTTTCCTTCCATTTACCAGGCTTTGGTGAGCGCTTTATAATTAAGCAGTAGAGTTTCACTACCCCAAAATGGTACGGTAACGCAGATATGTGAACCCCAGTATCCACAGTCCATATCGTAAATAATGCGTAAAGTCAGATGAGCAAAAGAGTAAAACATTCATAATAATTTAAAGAATTATTTAAGGGCTAGCGGCGTTGTTATTTAATCTGTAACTTTGAGAGATCATTTTTTAAGGAGCCTGTTAGACATTTCTTTTATTTGAGCCCAATACTTTACAACAAAATAAATAAAGTACTTTTATCCCGTGTCCTCTAAGCAGTATAAGTTCAAACTCAGCTTCTGGCTACAAAGTCTGGGTTATGATGAGAACCTCTTGGTTACTACGAATCATATAGACGGGTGGTCTATGGCAGGGTTTCTCAAACTTTAGCTCCACGTACCCCTGTTAAAGATTCCATGTTACAGCGAACCTCTACAAAAAAAATGAAAGTAACTAATTAAGTCCCCCTAAAAAAAACAATGAAGTTGATTATTCACAAAAAATATGTTTTTATTTCATCAAAAGGTAACAATTAAGTGCGAAAAGAAACATTTTTTACTACCATTAATGTAATGGGTGTGCTTCTTTTCTGTCAATTTTAGGAGTGATTTTGGATACTTAATTTTAACTTTAATTCTGACTTGGCATCAAGTCAATTTCTGTATTTAGCGCCACCATATGTAACGCACCTGCCTGTCACTTGCCAATCATCATAGCATTATTACGTAAATTTTGTCGCGTACCCCTTGCTATCGAATAGCGAACCCCTAGGGGTTCGCGTACCCCACTTTGCGAAACGCTGGTCTATAGTATCCGCGTCACAGTAAAATTGTTAAATAAAGTTATTTGAATCAGTTAGGCATGTCTAGGTGATTTTGTTTACTAATTCATAAATTAATTAATTCTTCAACTTCTAACGTCAACATTTTTACCAGACGAAGAACTGTATCTACTGACAAAGATAGGTTCATTATTTTTCCCGCAGATGTCAGCCATCGCAATTACACAGTGAAGTACAACAGATGTAATTCGTTGTATTTTTTATCATTCGTGCATATTCTTGCAGGTGATAGCCCACGAGTTGGCCCACCAGTGGTTCGGCAACCTGGTGACGATGCGGTGGTGGTCGGACCTGTGGCTGAACGAGGGGTTCGCGACGTACGTGGCGTCCGTGGGCGTCGCCGCCGTAGAGCCCACCTGGCACGCCGACCTCGCTTATGGTGTAGACAACGCACTCTCAGTTCTCAATCTTGATTCCTTGGAGTCGTCACATCCGGTGAGTCCTCGCATCCGATCATCTCATTATTCTCATTATCCATTATAGTACATGTCGTACTGCAGGTTCTTTTCTTTTATGTCGCTAAACTTTGGTTTCATAAACCAATTTGTCAAGCAGTTCACAAAAATAATGTATTATATAAGTAAAAGTAATATATAATATATAAGTAAAGTAAGTATAAGTAAAAGTTTGCAACTAAGTAAAATATTGCACCCTCTGTATATAATTTCAAATTTTTGATGTTGTCATTGGCTCGTAGTATATAGTCTACAAGCTAGCTAATGATTTCAGCATTTTTACGTTTTGTGGTTCATCATATTGTCACTTAACTTTAATAATCACAATACAATTAAATGAAACCAAAAATCATTTAATTGTATTGTGATTATTAAAGACAGTACTCAATCTGGCAGCAATTTCAAGTTTCGTGGTAGTAAGTAAGTAAGTAATATGATATGATTATCAATTTTCAGACAACGTTTTTGGTTTCGTTTAGTCAAATTATGATTATTAGGGACAGTACTCAAATTTGCAGGCCTCTGGTGAATGCAAAATCATTCAGCTATACTCAGAAAAGGCCAGACGTTTACGTTTTGCCTTTTTTTATATAACGGGGATGTTTTGTTTCTTTTAAGTTATACTAATTTCCATATGTTCTACTTTTGTTACATATAACAATTATTAGCTGCGCCCCGCGGTTTCACCCGCGTAAGTCCCAATCCCGCGGGAACTCCAGGATAAAAAGTAGCCTATATGTTATTCTGGGTCTTCAGCTACCTACATACCAAATTTAATCGTAATCGGCTTTGTAGTTTTTGCGTGAAAGAGTAACAAACATCCATACATCCATACATACAAACTTTCGCATTTATAATATTAATAGGATAATAGGATTATAAATTCTTAATTATGATGATTATATCAGTAGCGCAAAAGTTGAAGCGATAATCTCATAATAATAATAATAAGCATCAACTAAACTTATTTTAGGTATGTGCTATCCTTTTCCAATGAAACAAAATGGAAAAAGATGGAAGATTTTAGACATTTTAGATTAGTCCTGACAACTTATGGCATATTCGTTCAACTTTTTCCGATGATTCGATTAAAAATCTGTAGATGAAAAGTCATGGACAAACAATCTGACAGCGTAAAGTATTTTGTCGATTTCTATTACTATCGTGGAAAAAAGACACCAATAACTTTATATTAGTTTAGTCCGCAATTTGGTAATTTTGCCGCTAGTAATGAACTTTATCCTCCCAGGTGTCGGTGGAGATAGACAATCCCAAGAAGATTTCTGAAATCTTCGATGAAATTTCGTATCGGAAGGGATCCGTGCTTATCCGCATGATGTCCATGTTTCTCGGGGAGGACGTCTTCAGAAAGGCCCTACATAAGTAAGTTCCTATGTGTTCTCCCGTTATTGGTCCCGGGCTCCTATAAAGAATATGAAGCCTATACCGCAAGGGAGTTAGAGATATGTATGCATGTAATAAGCCGCACACATTGACCTATTAGTAACACCAGGTATGTATTTGTGGTGTCTTGTGTGCTTTCCCATATTATATTCCAACTAACATATCGACAATTAGGATACTAAATCTCCCGGCAAAAACTATATGTGAATCCGTATTGAATTTGGTCTATCCCTTCAAAAGTTGTGACGCCACAGACACAAACGTCAACATAAACACAGACACAAACGTCAAACATATAACCTCTCATTTTTCGTCGTGAGTTAAAATTAGTACAAGGAAAGATTGGGAAGTAGCCTTTTTTATCACTAGTGTAAATAACCGTAAAATTAAAAATGTTTAATTAACCTCCTATAAAAAATTATTGTATAGCTAAGAACCATCTCGTTCAAGTCAGCTTTCAAACGACAAAACCGTAACGAAATCGTTCCATCC
>NJDD01001835.1:223120-241767 GCA_002245505.1 Calephelis nemesis | reverse complement strand
GCCGCCGCGGGGCCCGCTCCGCCGCCGCACGACAGCAGCTGCTGCTTGCCCTCGCCTGCACGCAGGACGTCTGGATACTGGCGCAGTGAGTGATACACACACATACACAAACATGCAGGAACTCTGGACACTGGCTTCGTAAACCCACACGCATACACATTAAGGCAACTACTGATTCACTACATATACACATTGAGGTCTTCACCAATACCAAAAAAAAGCGGTTGTCTGTAAGGTCGGTTTACTGACTATAGTTGAACGTGACAACGTCAGAAGAACGGAGGTCGATTGTGCGTCTTTGTCACTCGTTTCGCCCTCTCGCTTGCACTTCAAGCCTTAACCGGCACGCCTCAGAGCGAGGTAACGCCGCATGAATCATGTTTTTTGGTGCGTGCAGCCGGCTCCATCGAATTATAAGACGTTGTCACATTAAAAACAAAGCTACCCGCAGCGACAACTGCTTAAGGGCCTCGTCGATGCGCATATTAGTGTAAGTGTGGCTTTTTGAATTTTGTAAGTAGTTTAGATACTGTTTCATATTTGTACTATGCCTGTACGCTCGTCACATCAGTACACTGATAAGTACTGACGTAGTTACAAGTTCCCACATACACGACAACATATTAGATACTTGATAAATAACAATATAGCTCGTCACCGGTTTGGAAGATGGAGTAACCTTATTTATACAAGAAGTTTAATATTGCGGCCTTGTAATGGTAGCACATCATTACCATATTTTGTGTTTATAAGAAGTGAAATTTTCTTACCATCAAGAAATCCACCTGCTTGTTTTCCATTCTAGTTTCATAAAACCAATATTAAAGTTGAAATCCAGGGCTATTTATA
This sequence comes from Calephelis nemesis, assembly GCA_002245505.1. Taxonomy (NCBI): domain Eukaryota; kingdom Metazoa; phylum Arthropoda; class Insecta; order Lepidoptera; family Riodinidae; genus Calephelis; species Calephelis nemesis. Next base: position 240,918 of record NJDD01001835.1, on the reverse strand, counting down.
AAGAAACAGCTAATTTTTGATCTTTAATTAAATTGAAAAAATTTGAAATTTTAATTAAAATAGATAAATGGAATTATAATTTTTATCTTACGCAAATTAAAAAATGCATAGTTATAACGTAAACAAAGCATTCCACTGATTCCCGGCACCGCAATCGCTTGCGCAAGCTGGTGACAATAAGTGAAGTTTTTTTGTGAACTATTTTATATTAAATTATTTATTATTTTTATTTGTTTATTAAATTTATTCTTGTATCTATTTGAGTATTTCTATGTATGTTTCGTTGACTAACACCCATAACACAAGCATATAATTTGCTTACTTTGGCAAGCATATAATTTACTTCAATTTGTGTAAGTTGTCCAGGGATATTTATTGATTTATTATTTATTTTATATTAATGTTTCTAACAACAAATTGAAATTTGGCAATATTTTTTTAAAATGCATTATCATTTTAGCGTTAACTCCCTTTCATTAAAATTTGGTCGGTATTTTAAAAGATACCTGTATAACGTATAGGTACACTACACGAAAGAATAATGGTGCTCAGGTACTTTTATGCCACTCAAAGTCATAACCGTAAACCGTCAATAGGTGACTCTACTAGTATCTAACAATCACGGCATACTTTATTAGTTAAGGGTTACAAAAAGGTTACACTGTTCTTTATTTTTAGATATTTAGAATGGACCATCACTGAGGGTAGTGAGGTACGACGCCAGGATTCGCGCGGCGTGATCACATCGATTACCAACACTCCCGTAGGTTACTACGTCGCCAAGGACTTTATATACAACAGGATCGAGGACATCTACAAGGCGTGAGTTAACTTCCAATACCTAGAAGTAGCCCAGGAAGTATCCCAAGAACACTCATACAGTTATTATGAGTACTTATTACTTGCTCGTATAGGCTGTAATAGGTCATCAAGTACTTCACTAACACAAAATTAGTTTTTTCTTCGCTTAGGCAGTGTTGCCAGATGGGGCTATTTAGCGCCAATAGGGCTATCTTCCTCACCGAGCGGTGATATTATTTTATCCGCAGGCTACAGGTAGCCAATTTGGCTATATTTTTTTTTCAGAAATATTTTATTAAAAAATCATTTTTATGCAGAAAAAAAAACTTTAACACCAACAATCAGTTTTAATAGTTTTTATTATGTATATGTTATAGCATGGATTTTAAAACGATAACTGTCTCGCAAAATATATATTTATATATAGTTACATAATTTTATGTTTTTTTTATTTATTTAAAATTTCCCGCCTTAGCTACCTGTGCGCCATGATGGGGCTATCTCGGGGCTACACGAGCGCTCTGGCGAGGCGATTCAAGAAAAAAATATTCTGGTAACACTGCGCTTAGGCTTCGCTAGCATTTGAGTCATTAAAAAAAAGTATCTCTCCAATGGAAACCCTTTCAGACATCAGGACAAAGTTCACTCTCCACTATGGCTGAAAGCATGAATCGATTGTATCGAAATTTACAACCAAATAGTAGAAATGCGCTTCCCTTGATACCAATCACACTACAGGTTGCTGCAAAGATTCTTTACTTCAGATTGCAGTCGAAGCTGCGTGTGACTGACTGCTGGTAAACATTTAAAAAATAATTTCTTTGAAAATTCAAGCCACACAAACAATTAATTATAAGCCAATTATTTGTAATTGCTTACGATATCAATACATAGCAGTTATACATAGAAGGTATACATAGAAGGCAGGTATACATAGAAGTTTCCCCGTGTTGGTCCGGGCTCCTTTGCAGAATAGACCATCTGCCTTTCTTGCCAGGCAGCTCGTAAAAGGCGACCATAGGCTTATCATCACTAACACCGTGACATCTGACTAGGTGGTAGAGTTTTGCAGCGACTCGCCCGGATTGGTACCACCGCCTTACCTATTCCTGCCGCCATAACGTCATGACGTGTTCCGGTTCGGAGGGTAAGGTAGCCGGTAAACTTACTTTTGCTAGAGGCCTAACATCCTGACCTCAGGTTGGCAACGCCCCATTACCACCTTTGGTATCTCTAGGCGGCGTGAATTTCTTACCATCAGGAAATCCGTCTGCTTGTTTGCCTTCCTATAACATAAACAAAAAAATAGCAAGATTCTTATACCTAGCATTCGGTAACGATTTAGTTGTAAAAGTGTTATAAGTAAAGATATATAGTTACAATAAGTTTTTTTTTTAATTCTTGTGCGCAGATTTAAAGGACAAGAAAGGGCTATCGGAACAATCATCAAGACTTTGCTGAGCCAGTTCACTACACAGAAGGAGTTGGATGAGGTACATTTTTAACTTTGTAAACTTCCACTTTATTATACAGATTTGAATGGTCATCACCAATCATATAAGTTGTAGACTCATGTGCAGTGGGGAATTATCCTTGAGGCAAACTAGGCACTTGCCTAGGGACGCGAGATTATGGGAGGCGCGGATGTAAATGAAAAATAATACAACGTAAGAAATTAACAGCCTTCTCCCGCAAAAGTACCAAATTAATTTCGAAGAATTTTTTAAATAGTGGATCCAAAGATTTTTTTTAAATATCTAAAGTCACAAACTAATAGCTATAGACGCCCGCTACGAGGAGCCCATTATTTTTTTACCTAGGGCGCTCTCGACAATTAATCCGCCTCTGCTCATGTGACTGACGTCTACTTGCCAGATCAGTTATTCAGATCACAATTTGAGTTATTGTATGAACTGTTTATCTTTTACAGTTCCTTCAATGGAAAAAGCAGAATGGGAAATATTTGGAAAACGCACAGCTCTCAGTGTCTCAGGGTATTGAGAACGCGCAAGTGAATATCAACTGGATGGCTAACTATAGGAAGACTGTTGTAGAAAAACTTCGAGAATATTCATCGTAAGAATCATGTATTATTGTAAAGTATGAAACTGTACAGTTTTAGAAATCAGCAATGTAAATAATGAAGAGAAGTGCACCAAACACGCTTCCTTGTAAGATTCCGCATTATTTTGTAACAGATCTAACATTTCACATTCTTTAAAGAAAGTACTTTAAATTGGACTTGAAAATTAACTACCAACAAAGCATGGTTAAAGTCCATAAAGTGAAATATTTTAATTTCGTTTTCAACAATTATCTACTTCAATAGTTATGTCTCTCTAGGTATGGATTCGTTACTTAACTTAGTTAGCAGTGCGTTAACAGCGCTATAACGAAAGTTACTGTTTTAAAATACACATTGAAATTGAAAAGTTATAACAGCCACCAGACTAGTAGATGTTTCAATGTGCCTTAGCCAATTTTTTGAGCAAGATCTATACTTAGTGTAGAAGTAATTATGTTAGAGTAAAGGTAAATGAAAGGATTTTTCTTAAAAAGTTGTAAAAAAATCCATTATTATGAATAAAGAAACGTAGTTCACCTAACACGCTTTCTTGTAGAAAACCACAGTATTTAGAAATATATATTATTTATAATGCTCATTCGAGTCCATTTCTGGTATTTCCGCTACTTACATTTGCGACAGAAGTACGTAGTTTATTATTTATGTAAAAGTAGTATTTTTAAATCTAATAACTCTTAAGCCTCGTGCGATAAAACCAAAACTAATAAAAATTTGCAAATTAATGAATTTCACAAAACCTTAAGTCCAGGAACGGCTGGTGATGGTCTTAAAAATAACTTTATTTATTTATTTATTACATAACCTTAGATGTTTATTTCTTTATTAGTTATGGTTTTATTTTGTGTAACTGTGGAAACTTTTTTGAATAGTGTTTTAGTATATTTTTTGTTAAGTTTTACGAAATTCATTTTGTTTGTTTCCTTTAAAAAAATAGCTTAGGTGCATAATATGATATGGCTTTTGACAAAAAAATAATGAAACTTTGTAAACGCAATTAATGTTTATTAATGCAGATATTTATTGATATTGCATTGATATTGCAGATAAGATATTTTTGAACTAAGTAGGTAGTAAATTGTTAAAGTAATTCGTCATTTCTGAACAAGAAAAGACTAAACATAATTTTTATATAACATACTTAGTTATTACCGCACTACCTGCTGATATGGTGGGTTTTATGAAATTTGTAAAAGTTTCTTTTATTTTTTCCTTAGATTTGAAAATCAGTGGTCAAAAGAAGAACGTCCTAGATTCATGCAATCCATACTCGCAATACACAATATATCTTTAAGTCGTTTTCAATAATTTCCTTTGCCTAAGTCGGTATATTTAGAAAAATAAAACACGGTAACCTACCTAGTAGTTGAATAAAAGGCTTCATATACACTTTCATTTTTATTTATGTGGGGAAATAAGTAAATGTTATTCGAGGGTTATTCCGCTTACAGTAAAATTATTAAAAAAATACGTAAATCAGCAAGGATAAAAGCGCATTTATGTCTTTATTTCCTTTGGTAAATATTATATTAAAAATCTATTAACACTAGCTGTTGTACGCGTTAAAGTGATTTTTTGTGGTAACGAAAGGTTTTCACCAGTAAAAGGTATCTTAAATATATACCCGAGCCTAAAGCTATTAAGTATTACACAATATTTGGTAAAAATCCGTTAAGTTGTTTTTGCATGAAAAGCGAACAAACAAACAAATAAACAAACAAACTGTCACACATTTTAATAACCCTCATATAAGATTCAATTTCCCATAACTCTTAGCAATCAATTTTGAAAATAATCCATGTACAGATTTAGTTTTATATTTTATTATATATAGATAATGACTTACATACTAATATAAATGAAATGTTAGCTTCCCCATATTATAAAACGTGGTTTTTGGAAATGTTTCATAATTTGACAACACTCAATGGATCACTTCTACCTCTTGCTGTATCTAAGTATAAAATGTGAAGCAGATCTGCGAGGCTATTCAGTATATTTTTGTATGATATTTAGATGATATAATTGATTTTAGATGATTAGACATGATTTTTGGTGATGATCACTAAAAAGCTACTCTGGTTCATTTCGTAACTTGAATTTTTATTTTTTTCTATAAGACAATAGACAATGACAAATAAAAGTTACTAAGCTTCGTTTAATCATAAACTTCACTAATTTATTTATGTTCAATTAAATGTTACTTTTGAAAATGTAGTTAGATAGGTAGACGCTTATTGGATTAGGCATGTAATAGAAATAGATGTAGCAACAAAATAATAATAACATATTAAATATTTTCACTGTTGTACAACATAGAAAAAATAATACGAATAACTTTCTCTATTCTCGTGAAAATCATTATACTTAACATTATATTTTGTAGCATTATAGTAGTACCTAGTAGCCTATTTTACAGCAAAATCTCATTCTGCACTGTCCTATTGCCTAAAAACTGAAAATGAAATTTTTTTGAGTTGCTATTTTAACTTATCACAAAGTAATTTCTGCATACCTATTTCTGTACCGGTGGTGATAAATATTCACATATAAACACAATTTTTATGAGTTAAGTGTTTAGGAGGCTATAACTCTGTCAGAACTGTCTTTTAAAGAGCGCCTTTTAATTTAATAAAAATATCACCAATGATTAAGAAACTATTTAGTGATAATTCAAAAATAGTTGCCCTGGTATAAATAATAAAATAATTTAACCCTTAAAATGCAGATTTAAGAATAACTATCGTCTATCGCCAGATGCTAATAATAGTTTGTAACCAGTGGTTCTTAAAGCAAAGTATTAGGATACGTGCAATGTAAATACAGAAACAACATTCATACATTTTGTTATATTTTTTAACTTTTTAATTTAACTTATTTTTATAAAATTAATTTAAGATGTTTTATGTTTTATTCTTTTTCGAGTTATTTTCTTTTCTTTTGTAAATAGTCACAAATAAATAAGAACGTTAATATGATATGCAATTTACACTTTTTAATGTTTCAATTTTTGATACAGATCGATGGGTCTCATGATATAATATGAATAAACTTTATTTGACAAATACATAACAAACTAAAAATATATAACGTTGTTTTATCCTTATTTTTATGTACATAAGGAATCCGAACACTCTGTATATTGAATTAATGACGATTATTTAATATTGTGTTAATAAATAGAAACTGCAAAAAATATTTTGTTTTGAATTTTTTTTGTATTTTTTATTGAATTTTGTTATTTTTTAAAAAATGTAACCAATCACAAGTACAACGTTTATCCGTCCAATTTAAATAAGTAATAAAAATCTATAATTATTTTTGTTTTTTTTGTCTACCTAATACCTATATATATCCTTTGGTGGGTGAGTGCTGTGAAGCAACTTGCCCGGATAGGGCCACCGCCATACTTATTGCTACCGTCAACTCGGACAATGTCATGTTCTGGTCCGAAGATTAAGGCAGCCGGTAGACTTACGCATGAGGCCTAGTATACCGGCCTCAGGAGAGACATATACAACATCTAAGGTGTCGATAGGTCGCGATTGCCTCTTAAGCGGATATCACACTGCACCACACGCCACTCCGTTCACTCGGTAGTGAGAAATCCTCCTTAATATCAGGAGAGCCTTGAGCTTGTTTGATGTGCTATTAAAAAACTGAATACTGAATGTGCCTCTGGTCGAAACGCATTAATGCTGTTTAAATGTCGTTTAATTTAAAATAGAGAAACTGTCTGCTTGTTTTGTTTTCCTGACATCTTAATAAGTGTTTGCTAGTAAATGTTTGTCGTGGTCTGACTTTGATGGTAGACTCTTTGTTAATTTAAATAAGGCTTTAGGTACAAGCAACTTAACACATGTAACTATTCCTGGTGCCATAACTTCAGACATAGTTACCTAATGTAAAAAAACAATTTGAGCTTAGTCGTGGGTAGTTTGCTACATTTAAGTAATCTGTGGCCGTTGATAACAGCATGCTATACCTACTTATACATAGCATCCAATGTTTTCCCCGTGTTGGTCCGGGCTCCTTTGTAGAATAGACCATCTGCCTTTCTTGCCAGGCAGCTCGTAAAAGGCGAGCATAGGCTTACCGTCACTAACACCGTGACATCTGACTAGGTGGTAGAGTTTCGCAGCGACTCGCCCGAATTGGTACCACCGCCTTACCTATTCCTGCCGTCATAACGTCATGACGTGTTCCGGTTCGGAGGTTAAGGTAGCCGGTAAACTTACTTTTGCTCGAGGCCTAACATCCCGACCTCAGGTTGGCAACGCACCATTACCACCTTTGGTGTCTCTAGGCGGCGTGAATTTCTTACCATCAGAAAATCCGTCTGCTTGTTTGCCTTCCTATATGATAAAAAAAAATCAATAGTTATATTAACAAGTATTTTGAAACATATGTGCAAAGAGTACAGTACAAAATTAATAAAATTAGTAATTTCGTAATTTGTGTTTGTGTGTGTGCACGGCTGAACTAAACTGAACTGAACAAACTAAACTAAACTTAAATAAACTGACGGGCATCTCTGGTAGGCTACTAAGATAATTTGGGCTAGTTTTTGTTAAGCTTTTTGTCATCCAATATTGAGAATAGGATGAAGAACGAAGATCACTATTAGGTAGGTATATTGGTGATGCTGCAGGCAACATCGTGTTGTTAAAATATTCCAGTTATTAGTGTCTGCGTTAAGATAGTAGATGTCAGCAATCAATTAACGGTAACTTCCTCTAATCAACGAACCGTAATCCGTTAGTATAATCATTGGTTATTTATCTAAACGTAATGAAGCGTTGCTCTTAGTTACACAAATTGCTTTGGGTTTGGGTTATATATTTGGTTTGGGACGGGTTTGCAACGAACGACTGTAGTTACCTTTTTACTATTCGTACAAAAATACCGCTCTTACGAGCATTACTTGAATTGAAAAAAAACACGACTCATTACTTGAATAAAGATACTGCTGACCGCTGACGTTGCTTAGTTGGTAACTTCACATTTTCTTGTCATGAAAGAACCATAGATGGCAGTAGCTTTAATAATTTGCTCCGATTTTCAGAGACTACGAAGACTTGCAGCTTTTGTTGTTTCAAAGTGTCAGAGGAGCATGTGGAAGAAAATCATCATCGTGTTTGGTAGTTTTTTTAAGTTGTTTATTCCTATGTCACAATAAATTATTATGGACCTACATATTATATTTATTATTATAGATGTTCATAGACTAAGATCCATGATTGTCTCATTTTATAAAAGTTGAAAATTCCTGTGTCTGCTTGCTTCTAACTCACATAAGAAATATTTTAGATTTTCTAATGAATTTGGATCAGCTTGACGTTGCCCCTGATCAGATATTATACGAGTAGGTGTAGATAGGGTCAAGACAATATATATACAGTACTACTATTTAAATTGAACGCTTCGGTCTTACAATTTATACTTTTAATTTTAAATTGGCTGACCTAATAAAATGATTAATTGTGTATTTTTTTTTTAATGACTAAATTGTTGCTAATCTCGCGATTTTATGCAACTTCACCGAGCTTTAATTAATTGTGTAATAACAACTCATATATATATATATTATATAAAAAAACATTCGGATTTCCGAAGCTAGACGAATATAGCCGAAGCGCATAATATAAATAGTATTACCAGATATCATAAATATATATTGTATTTATACTACACGTCTTTCTAATCTCTGATGAGGCCTAGAGGTTAGTTCTGTTTCAAAACGAAAATCAAAACTTTATAGGTAGTACGAATAATTCCATCAGATCGCTCTTACCTGTTTAATATGGCAAAAGTCCTAAGACGGCGGTCTTATTATTTTTCGCGTTCAAGGCAACGTCAAAATCATAAGGGCTAAGCGCCAAGGCTGCCAATTGGTAAACAAATGTCTAAGGCGGAAGAACTTAAAGTGTTGCCGAGACGAAAATTCAGAGCTCATGAGTTTCATATACTTAGGCAAATGCAGATATCTTATTTTACAAAAAAAAAGACAGAGCAAGTACAGGCAACGACTAACCGTAATGCTTAGGTTCGATTCCAGATGGGATAGACATTGTTTGCATTGTCATTGACTGCCTCGTTGGTTGAGTGGCTAGAGTACACGTCTAACTAGATCGACCAACTGCGAGGCTCGGGTTCGATTACCGACGGGGGCTGGCATTTGTGTGATGAACATTTAAATTTCTACATTTCCGGGTCTGGGTGCTTATTAAATTTATTCCGGGATCTATTTAAGTATTTCTTTGTATTAGAATCTTTGACTAACACCCATAACATAAGCATATAATTTGCTTACTTTGAAGTTAGAGCAAGTACAGGCGTCCACAAACAGTAGTAACACCAGGGTTCACAGTTGGATAGTCAGCTTTTATGGAATGAGTAAGCTGTTTTCTTGAAAGTGACTAACAATGTAATGTTTTACCCGGCCACAGTGTTTCGGAAATACCGCTTTTTTATAGGTATAGTAATTGATTTCACTCTGGTGTACAGCAAAACACAAACCGCCTTACTATAAAAAATAAAATTACTATAGTGATATTATTATGATCTTCGATCTTCAGCTATTTCAATAAAATTGGTCCAGGGGTGTAGCTGTGAAAGAGTAATATAAAAACAGACAGACTTTCGCATTTATAATATTAAGTGTGGATTGAGCAGGAACAGTAAATCTTTGGAACAATTTCCCTTATACAGCTTTTCTAGCAAGCTTTGACCCAGAGACTTAAAACTCTCTTCGGGTTAATTAAGTTTATGAAGCCGGCATCGCATTGGCAGCTTATTCTAGGTACATACGCCTGTAAGCAGCGGCGTACTTAATCTCCATTGGGCAACCCCCTAGCTCTCATGCATTGTGTGGTAAAATGAAATAACAAAATGCAATCAAATTATATAATATTAATAAATCAATAAACTTGTATATACAAATGCTTAGAGTAATATCAATGGCACCAACGGTAACATGTGATACAGACAACACCGGAATATAACGTTAGTTCACTAGTTTTTAGTTAGATCAGGGGGCTGATTATGTATCTCAGTGGCCAACTCAAAATGGTTAAGTGTACATAAAATAGCTGTCAAATAACGTGTTTTATATTTGCTATCTCCACTGACCAACAGAAACACAGCAGAGATAGCAAACACAAATGACGTTATCTGACAGCTATTTGATGTATTGTTCCATTTTAAGTTGGACACTGAGATACATAATCAGCCCCCTGGGTTCCTTTAAAAACTGGTCCATAGCTTTTCTATCAAGTCACTCGTGAGAGGCGAGTCTCAGTTTATATCTCTAGCACAATGACTGGTGTTACGTGGTCTTAATACGACCTATTGTTTATCAGTTTGTCAGCTACCTTTCCACCAAACAAAAAAGTGAAAAGCGTTGACGTTGTGACGGCCGGAATAGGTAAGGCTATGTCACCAAATCAGTCAACTTGTTGCAAATCTCTTTTAGATAGTCATGATCAGGGTGCTAGAGATAGAAACAGAAACAAAATGGTGAAAAATCCATCTTGAATTATAATCTTCCATGGATACCAGAACCAACACGGGGAAATACATTCTCTAATTTTAGTGAGATCTCTTCAATTTGTAAAATCTAAAGAAAAATCATGACTTTTTATCAAAAAAAAAACTTTTTATCAACTTTCAGCGAACAGAGAATAGCTATAAAAAAATCAAAAAGACGAATTGATAGTTACAACCAGAGACTAGTAATTACTACAACGTTAAGTCCGATGTTTCTGCTGTTGGTTTTAAGGCAAGGAATATATTTAATACTCGATGTAGACGAAATTTAAACTAGAGATCCAACTACATCGATATTATTTCCCTTAAAATCTAGTGATATTCATCCCAAATACGGGAATGTTAAAATTAATTTATTATTTAATTTGATGACTATTCTGCTTCGTGTCACCTAACTTTAAATTATATTGCTATCTTCTTCTAATTAAATGTAAACGAATGAGTCAGGACATTATTATCACATCAAATTGCACGGTTTTGTATATCCGAAATGTTGTTAAAATCATCTGTAAAAATGTTGTGCGTTATTTGTTTTGCGCCATGTTTGATATGAAAAGGGGGTAATTTAAAACGAGTGACAAAGAAGCAAAGCAGAATAGGCACCAATAACTTTTATAAAAATATGACACTAATGATATACATTACACAACATTAAATATATGAATATGACAGCATCACAATATTAAAAAAGGGAGTTTACATTCAGATTAAGAATATAGTGACGTCATCAATATGGCCACGCCCCTGACCAATCAAATCGTCTAAAAATCTAAACTCCGGCGCTGCTATTTTGCTGACATCACTATTCACATCGAGAATGCAATGTACCTTATTATTAATCTCTCTCGACTATCAATCATAATCGTAATACAAAATAGTCTGTTTTTTTATTAAACAAATATTTATGTCACTAAAAACTTTGTATGAACAACATTTAATACAGTCAGTATTAAATTAGTAAAATCCACGTCGTAAAAATATAATATATAATTACGAAACCTCTTTTCTTCTTTATTATATAATAGTATTGTCTTTATAAAATATACTGGCTGTGTCATGGCAGCTGAAGTCACTATCAACGGGTTTTTTTATAAAACCAGCTTTTTATTAAACCCACTAATATGACTAAATGAAATGAAAGATTTATATACATCCTTTTGTCTTTTTTAAGCATTTCTATTACAATACGCTTTAAATAAAATACAGGATGTTAAAATTTTAAAACATTCCAGTAAAATTGGATCTTATATAGGATGTCAACATTTTTTATTGAATTTTTATTTTACGTTTCACAAATTCTCTCAAAACCTTTATACAATCCAATTTTCGCGGAAGTGTTTTCAAATGATGCCACCTTGTCACCTTTTTCTTTTGTCGTACCACATACCAAACAATCCGTTATATATTCGTCGTTTTATAGATATCACGGTTGTATGAATCCATACTAATAATAATAGCATAAATGTGAAGATGTGTGTTTTGGTCTTATATATTGGTACTTCACGACACCAGAGATGGATTCAGGCTACATTTGATCTCTAGATATAGTGAATCCCGTATGCCAAAACACCGCTCGTAGCAAACATTTATGTCTGTTATTTATAATATATGAACACATTTGATATGTTTTGTAACTTAATTCCTCGCTACTTTTCTTCTTTCATGCCTTATTACAAGTTGTTTGCTTTATTTACAAAAGGTCTCATTATATTAACTTAAATTTTTATTGCTCTAGTAGCAAATTGAAAGCTTGCATTGGACTTGTGATTTCTTTCATATAAATTGTAAGTTTTATAATAGAACTAATTATTTACCAATATTTAAAAACATCTTGTATAATATTTTTGGCTACGAAATAATATTTTACTATTAATAGTTAATTAAGTCACATAAAAGGCACTTCGATTTTTAAAATAGTTTTGTTATGGAAAGGTTATAACAGGTAATAAATAACTTTCATAACAATTGTCATGTATATTTGTAAGAAATTGCGAATATTGTATATTAGACAAAGTGCCTAAAAGATGAACGCTAAAAGCAGTGTTATTTCTATGTTGCTAAATGTCCACTTTGCAACTGCAGATTTCAACACTTGCAACCTTGCAACTTTATGGCGTACATGATGTTGTACATAATGATGTACACTTTATGATGTACATAAGGTTGTCATTCACCGAGGACAACTAATATTATTGAAATAATGGTTTTAAGAGCTTATGGTAACCGCCTAATATTGTACTATTCCATTTTGTTTGAAATTAAGTAATTTCATTCAAAAAGCAAAAATAACAGTATAAACTGTAAAATTTTGAAACATAATAAGGAAATTAAAAATTAGTTGTCTTTTTATATTATTATAGTTTTATTACTTAAAACATGACTTTTTTAATGTCATTTTGCAAAAACGACTGAACATACAAACTAAAAAAAAGTATATATTAAAGTTTTCGAAAGGATCGTAAACTTAATTTTATCATAGCAAAAAAACCAGCAACAAAAAATTTTTTATTTTATATTTTTTTCCATGACATTGTTTTTAAAAATAAATATTTGCACAACGCAAAAAATACTCGTTTTGATTTACACTGCCTATCACATCTCGAGCCTATTTCGATAATAAGTGTCAAAAACGATCTTGCATGGAGTAGTTATTTATACATAGTATACTAAATTCGCAGTTTGAAAAAGATATTTCACTAAGTTAAGAAGCATGGAACCACTTTTTTCTCATATCCTTATAAATTTTAATACAATATTAGTCACAGTTTTTTAGTAATTAGTAAGATCCGGCAGTCTGATTATTCCGTCATTTTGTACATAAAAATAGAGCAGTTGATTAAGTGGGCTGTAGTTTAAAAATAGAATAACCTGTTAAATTGCGATAAACTTTCAAATTTTAAAAAATACAGAAAATATTTAACTTAATTCAATACTAAATTTGATTAAAATTTAAACCATAAAATATATACTTCTTTGTTCTGAAAAAAAAAACTTGTAGTTCGATATACGTCCTACATTTATTAACGACTAAAAAACTTTAACTTCATTCAATAATTAAAAAAAATACAAAAACAACGAGTTTTTAAAACTTTGTCATGTATTATTTGTAGCTTATCAAACTCAAAGTTACAAAATTAATCATGTTTTAAATAAATTTTAATGGCTTTTTATTTTTTTAATGACTAGCACGTTATTATTCAAGCGCTACATAATATGCGTACAATACGTAGCGCGGTGGTTGGCGTAGTGCGTAAAAGCGTTCAAATATCGTACCTAGCCTTAACACGATGCAATAACTTTATTGCAAAAATATAGGAATAAAATAGAAATCTAAAAATAGAAAATAAAATAAAAACTTTAAATACTTAAAAGTTACTTAAAAATTTATAAGTATTTTATATTTGCATACACAATCCGTCCTATCACCCATTTAAAGGACTGCTCTATTTTCATACACTCATTGTATGACATTAGAACAAATAAAATAATTTATTTTTCATCACATCAAAGTTATTTACACAACCAATAAATTTATTGTTTTTAATGCATATTCTGGCACGATTTTTCTAACTTTAATTTTATTTTAATAATATTGTCTGAGATAGGCGCTTAATGAGATCTTTTTTATGAAAAGTATTTAAAATATGCCTATATGGAATGCTCCAAAACACAAAAAATGTAAATTATTATTTTATCATAGTAAATGCTTGGTTTTAAATTTCGTATCAATAGTACTTGTATATACTGTAATCACTACGTAGTATAAAACAAAGTTGCTTCCTCTGTCACTATGTCCCTTTGTATGTTTACAACTTCAAAACTACGCAACGCATTTTGAGGCGGTTTTTTAATAGATAAAGTGCTTGACGAGGAAGTTTTATATGTATTTTTAATACCCGTGCGAAGCCGGGGCGTGCCGCTGGTTTATTTTAAAAACAACTTTATTAGATCATACTGTGTACAAAAAACGTTCGGATTGTACGATTTAGGAATATTCAACCGTTTATTTTGATTTATAACCTCAAAATAAGATTTGTTAACTTAACAGATTCATAGATGATATTTTTTATAAGTGAAACTTTTATTACATCGTCTCAAATTTTTTGGTCTGTGTGTCGCATGTCGCATGACGGTGACGTCAGAGCAGCCGAGGCCAATATGGCGGCGTCTATAGTTTATAATTATAAATCAAGTTTCACTTTTACCGTGGTTTCATAAAACCACACAATCCTTTTTACTATGTAAAACGAACATCAATTATATTAGACATTATAACGCAATCATAAGTATAAAATTTTCTTATAACTTAAAAAATGTATAATTTCAAAAATATCATCAAATAATACTTATAGTATACTAACTCTACAAAACATGAATATATCACAATTAATATACATTATGTATAGGACTATGTATATATTTAAATATAATATGTTTCTTAACCTTTTCACTATCAGTCCCTCTTGATATCTGTGAAACAAATTAACATTGAATAAGGGCAAATCTTTCTATAACCCGGTAACCCTGATCCTTACAAAAGCTTTTTAAACATCTGTGAAGTAGTAACAGTAGCTATTTAAATTTTAAAATAAAATAAAAAAACGCGAAAATACGTTATGAATATTGCGCGTCCAATGACAGCAATGGTGGTGATTCTGCTGTTCACGAACAAAACTTATTATAGATAATCTTTTTCAAAATGAAACAAAAACAAAAGGGATGGCACTTTTTAGTCATGTCAAATTAGTCCGGACATGTTAAACTGTTGTCTCTTCAATTAATTTCGTTAAAAGTAGATAGCGACAACTTAAAATTAGTTTGGCGAGTGCGAAACAGAATTACATCCAATGTCAAATAAAATCTTCATACAACGAACTAATTTTTTTCGACATGTAGAGACAGATATGTTTGTTCCCTAGATCTATAAGCAGATTTGACAATCGACTTGCGTTTTATTCAATACATATTTAGCTATTTTTTTTTAAATAGCTTCCTTTCACTACTTCAAAGTTCTCTAAATGTATAGTCTATAAAATACATAGGTACGTCTCGCTTTTGCAAAAGAAGTAGTCAGTTATTTACCTGAACCTTAGACGTTTCATCTGGTTATTGAAATATTGGCCCTGAATATTAATATTAAACTAAACTAGCAATCAAACATTAAATTTTTATTTTAATGGATTCTTCATTACTTGATGCGTCATCTTATTAGCCTTAGTTATCAATGCTCGCAATTGTTGTGTTCCGTCAGGTCGTCAGGTTTGCAACGCACCATTACCAACACTGGTGCTTAGTCCGCGAATATTTTTTACGTTCAGATCGGTCTGTTGTTCGCTTAGCTGTTTATAAAAAAACATATTGAACATTGAAGGAAAATTGACACGTTTACTTAAGCGAGACGGTATATACACACATCTTTGTATTGTAAATGTGTGCGTGAGTATGCCAGCAGCTTACCCTCAAGCCTCCTTCTCCTGCACGATGAAATTGGTCCGGTTGTGGTTCCTGCGCTTCCTCAGCGTGCCCAGGATCTGGAGCATCTCCTTCACGGCCTCGGGCTGGTCGTCCTTCGGCTTCTTCTCCATGAAGTTCTGTTCCGTGGACTTCAGCTGGAACTTGCCACCTTTGATCTGGTCTACTATTGCATCGATAGCACCACCTGGATTATGTGTTTTTATCATTTCGTTAATAATTGTCAAAGTCACACTACAGTTCATTTATAGAAATTCGACCATAATAAATTTTAATATCTTGTTGATAAGAACACCATCTTCATTTCTCAAGACCAACTACTTTGTTTCCAAACTTTTTAGTGCGCCATCTGTGATCTTTTATCGTTATCATAAATATATTTGTTTGTATATGGTAGAGTCGGTAATGTTTTATTTATTGATTTAATGTACTTTATAAGCATTATAATTGAAAAAATATCGTTCTGCACTTCTCTTACACATAAACTATAAGTGTGCCAAATTTTATGTTCCTGCGTCCGCGCAATTTCGTAAAAAGGTGTTCAAAGTTTTGGCATCACGTATTAATATAAAGATTATTATTATTCTTTATTGAATACACAGCTGCTGTGTCTCAAAATATCTCTAAAAATCTAGTAAAGTATAATATGTGCGTGTTTTATATACTCAATTTTGCAAAATTGCATGACTTTATATCACCTGAAAATTTGTTATTAAAAATTTCGTCAGTCTGTTGCGAGTAATCTACGAAACAACTAGACCGCTTTAAATTGGTTTTTGATTAGCACAACAAGCTGATTTTGTAGGGCGTAACTTTAACTGTTTCAGAATTAACTGGTGTTTTATTACAAACTAGGCGATCTGGCGAAATTCGTACACAGCTTCACATTAACAGCTACTAACTGTTAGTATGAACTAAAGAGTGTTTTTTCCCACTTTCCCAGCAATATTGCCGGTTTTTCTCTACATATGATCCATCTCCTGACAATAATCAATACAAAAAAGAAATAATTAGTAAAATTGGACCATTCGTTCAGGCGTGCTGCGATGATCACGAGAAATGGGAATCATTTTTATATATTAACTAGCCTCTGTGGTCTAGCGGTCCGGGTGTTGGACTTGGCTGCATGAGGTCCCGGGTTCGAATCCCGGGTCGGCCAACAAAAAGAAAATTGGATTTTTCCAATTATCTAATTACAAAATGTTAGTCGGGATTGGAAATGTGCCTGGTTGGCGATAGGCTTGCCACCTATCACATTGTGGAACTTAGTGTCTTCGGCTAGTCGTGGGTGCTTTGGTTGTACCTCTGCCTACCTCTTCGGAGATACGGGCGTGAAGATACTTTAACTAGCCGACTTAGCAAACTTCGTATCGCTTGACATCAACAGCTACTAACAGTTCGTATATATTCTTCCCATTTTCCCTGCAATTTCCTTGATTTTTCTAAAATATACACATAAACCTTCTTCTTCAATTACTTTATCTATTAAAAAAAACGCATTAAAATCCGTTGCGTAGTTTTAAAGATTTAAGCACACAAAGGGACATAGGGACAGAGCAAGTGACTTTGGTTTATACAATGTAGGGAAAATCATTAAGACATAATTTCCTTTCCTGTAAATTGGGTTTAATTTTTTAAAAGCATTGAATTTGAGAATGTGCTTAATTAGACTGGCGTCTAAATTAAATGCCTTTCTTTAAAAATTTGTCTTCTAAAGTGTCATATACTTTTTTGGTTTACACAACCGCCAACTTATTGTTCACTAGGCCTGTACACTGCAGGCCAAAAGTTTGGCTAACGTGTTGTTGATATTACCTCCATTTTTCTTTGTCTGCTTCAGATTAGCCCCTTTAGTGGCAAGCATATTCGCCATGTCTTCTATCGAAGTGGCTCC
>NJDD01001835.1:198201-212007 GCA_002245505.1 Calephelis nemesis | reverse complement strand
GTGTCTAAGCCGCCTTCAAATCGAAACGAAAGGGGTGAGTTCTTATGGATATAGGTACAGACAATCTAAAGCTTTTAATTTAAGCGAATATGCATACAATTTAAATCCTTAGGATTAGTGAAGAACTCTGCATAAATAAGCTGTGTCGACGAATTCGTGTTTGGTGAAAAGTTCTGTCGACGATTTGCCCGAGGAAGAATCGTTCTGTCGGTGAAACGTTCGTAGAGGAAAATTCCTGTCGTCGAATCTCTTATAATATGAGAATCGTCCTGTGGCGAAAGGTAGTGTCGATGAAAAATTTATAAACGAAATATTCTGTCGGCGAATCGTCACGCGGAGAAACGTTTTTCGGAGAACAGTTTCAGAATCCAACTCCACTGGGTGGTAAAATCATTCCGACCATACTAGATACATAGTAGATATTTAGGATTTGTTAATAAATTACTCTTCAACTAGCGGTCCGCCCCGGCTTCGCACGGTTATGACATATACATATAAACCTTCCTCTTAAATCACTTTATCTATTAAAAAACGCATCAAAATTCGTATTTCGTTGCGCAGTTTTAAAGATTTAAGCATAAAAAGGGGCATAGGGACAAAGGAAGCAACTTTGTGTTATACTATGTAATTATTAAGGTAATACTAGGCTTGCCGCGGAAATTCTTTTGCCATTTCTTCTCATGACTGGCTAGGTTTGGAAATGGCGACAGTTTAGGGTAGATACGATTTATTTACATTCTAAAATTGTTTTTGATTAATAATTAACATTGTACTTAATAATATTGACATTTTTGAATATCCTATTAATATTATAAATGCGAAAGTTTGTATGTATGGATGTTTGTTACTCTTTCACGCAAAAACTACAAAGCCGATTACGATGAAATTTGGTATGTAGGTAGCTGAAGACCCAGAATAACATATATTATGCTACTTTTTATCCCGGAGTTTTCGCGGGATTGGGACTTACGCGGGTGAAACCGCGGGGCGCAGCTAGTTAAAACATAAGTCAAATTACGCGCTTCGGATTTTTATTATTTTTACACTTTATACTTTCATTTTTAAATTGGCTGACCTAATCTAAATTTAAGCAAAATGGTTAATTATGTGTAATAACTCTCTATGGGATATCTTTAAAATAAATTCGGATTTCCGGAGCTTGACGAATGTAGCCGAAGCGCATAATTTATATAGTACTACAGTGGAGGTAATTTGGTTGCGCACTTACTAAACTAATTTTAAGTTATCGCTGTCTTCTTTCAATGAAAGAAACAGAAAGAGACAAAACACTTTTAGCGCTGTCAAATTAGACCGTACACGTCATTTCTACAGACGTTTAAACTATTACTCGGAAAACGTCGATTAAAAACATCGCGATTTGACATGTTCGGACTAATCTGACGTGTCTAAAACGTTCCGTCTCTTATGTTTTCGTTCCATTGGAGAAAGATAGCATGCATCTAAATTAAGTTTAGTTTGTGAACAGCAGAATTACCACCATTAACTAAATAATATTCTTTATAAATATTAAAATATTTGAACACAAGGAGGTAAAATTTATTGGAAATTATTTGGTCATGTAACATGTTTTTAATTTCGATTGCTAGTATTGAATTGTTTTGAACGAAATATTGATGAAGATAACGGCTGATCGGACTAAGATAAAAGTTGGCTGGCTGAAAGTCTTTTACGCAGGGGTAAGACGAGATCTAATTTTGAAAATTCAATTACGCGATTTTTTAACCGCTGGTATTAACTGAAAAACAAACGAAAAAAGCATTGCTTTAAAGCATAAGCTTTTATTTTCGGCCAGTAGATTAAAAATTATTTAGATTAAGTTGCTTAATAGTATATACAGTCTTACTACAAAAAAATCTACATTTTGCGAGATTGTTATAGATAAGTAAACAAATAGCATAGACAAACAAAATATAATAAAACGAAAATATCTTTTTTTTAGTTTAAGCGCTTTGTTGGTCGAGTGGCTAGAGAACACGCCTAACTCTACCAACCAACTGCGAGTCTCGGGTTCGATTCCCTACGTCACAGGCATTTGATAATTGCGTGTAATGAATATTTAGATGACTGAATTTCCGGGTATGGATATTAATTTAATTTATTCTATTTAAGTACCTACCTATTTCTATGTTTCAGTATCGTTGGCTAACACCCATAACACAATCATATAATTTATTTACTTTCGGGTTAGAATTATTTTTGTAACTTGTCAAATGTCCACGGATATTTATTTATTTATAGGTTAAGTCCAAGATGTCTTGGTCAATTTGGGATAGTTCTTATAGGTATTATAGACTACTTATTGTATGTTAAGCAGGGGTTTCACTCAGAAGTGTTATACTTAAAATCAGGCGATGAACCTCTTGATGAGACTCACGTTAAAACTAATAGTGAAAAAACATACGTAACGTCACAATGTGGTATTATTTCATTTATGATCCGCTCAATATGAGTGTACTACACATTTTAAGATTTCTTACGTTACGATCAAGTTTTCTTGCGTTAGTACGAAAATGAGTCTTCTCAGGTACGTTAGTAGGTACTATTGCTTAGGTATATTGTATCTAAAGGCTTCTTTGTACAACACAATGTGTGATACGAAATGAGTTACAGGTAAATGCAATTTGGTGCATAAAGAATTTAGTATAACACTATTCCGCGACTCATTTTAATCAATTTACAACTCAAAATCACGCTTTCCAGGCTTCATCCTTTCCATCTTATTAATAAACATAGACTAAAGTACTCCAAGGCTTAAGTTGACATTGTTATTATTTCTGTGTAAATATGCGAAAGTCCGTTAAGCTTTCAAGGCTAAATTGTTGGGCCGAATTTGATGATATGTTATGTAATATGCAAATAAGTACAAAAACTAAGTGAAAAATAAATTAAACTTTTTGTACTTTTTAAAAAAAAATAATCCTCCGAAGACTTTAAAGGTAGATGAAAGTTAGCATGAAACAATTGTTGAAGATAACCAAAACTGCTGTATAGGTCCTACGTAGATGAAGTTGCAGGTAAACAGCTAGTTGAGATCGTACCTATAAATGTAAACTGCACAAATACTGCTGATGTGACAGACATTTACGGATAGTACTTTGGAGGGGGTTTTAAAGTTATTTCAGTTTATATTTATAATAACATAACAAGCTTTTGACTGGGGTTTTTCTTTTGTAAATTTAATAAATTTAAAAACAAAGTTTGCCTTTTATCCAAACAAAGCTGTTAATGAATAGGTATTTCAAGGTGCACAAAAAGTTCAGTTTTTGAATCTTTTTAAATAAGTTAAAATTCTCAAGAACCCTGGAATATAAGCAGGTTTTGAAAATTAACAACATTGTTTGTATGTAATACATTCTCAAGTTATAGAATAACTAAGTGTAATATATTCCTATGAATTCACTATTCATTGTTTTACAACAGTCACATGGAATAAAACATTTATTAGAATTTACAGTCCATGACTAACAATATTCTGGTAACTAAAACAATGTATGTTGTTTTCCTGTTTTAATCATTACTAAGTGCAATTTTGATTGTTACTTGTTAGCTTCAAATTATTTGTAATTTTAAAGAGTAATCTATATATTAACATGTAAAGCAAAAACTTTAGACTCCTTTTTACGAAAACTCAAAGAGCTTATTGTGTCTTTACACCCATATTCCCGAGGTGGTAGGCAGAGAAACAACCAGCACCCACAATTAACCAAAGACAATGTAATAGATGGCAAGCCTATCGCCAACTGGGCACATATCCGATCTCAGGCAACTATATTTTTGTTAGAAAATTTAATTAAGGTCAATTGTATTTTTATTCAATAACTAATATAGGTTTTATCAAAATTGTTATATGTTTAAGTTAGTAGATAATTTTGAATATTGTACACTTTATTATCACTTGGGGAATATGTGACATGTTTTAATAAAAACTAATAAAATATTGGAATTGAATGGGCATCTTAATTTAAATTTTCCGAAGTGCATCTTGCAGGTTTCACTTGATCGGATGACTAAATGTTTTGATTTCAAAATGTTTGTAAATATTCCTAATTGTTGGGTTTTCATACTTTACATGGCAATACTGTTGTGTGAAATATGAAATTATGTAAGTAATTATATGAAAACCCTATTCACAAATAGCTCTGTGCTTTAGATAACAGAGTTTTAATCCTTGTAGGTATGTTTGTTTACAATATGCAAAGTACTGTCACATTTTATTCTATTCTACCATAATGGCGAGATAGGCGATGATGTTTAATGTAGAGAGTTGGAAGCACTTGCTTTCTTTACAACCACTTATTCTGACAATATGTATTTCTAATCATCAGGTATATTTATTTGACCTTTCAAGTACTTAAAAAATATAAAATTCAATATTTTGCTTTTCCAGATTTTTTTTTGTTTTATACACCCATTGTGTCTAGGTATAAACATTAAGTAGCGCTTAATTGTAATGCCTCAAGTACAGTTCTTACAACCTATGGGGGCAAGTAGCTTTTACTTGTGGTAAACATGTATCCACATATATTGTCAAAGTGTGCGTGAGAGCAAAATCAGTATGGTTAGCATAAAATCAAATTCAATATTGTATACAACTTTAGGTGATAATTATAAACATTCTCAATTAAGTAATTGATAGGTTATAAAAGTAAACTGTATAACCCACTCACTCGCCTTCGTACGTTGTAAGATCTGAGTCTAATCACTAACACAATTTAATACATCGAAACACATAAATGAAACAAACATAATGAAAAAAAAACATGATTTAACACATAAATGTATAAATTAAAAAATTAATGCTTTATAGCATTAATATATAGTTATATATATAACGCAGACCCTCAAATAATATATTTCTAACACAAATATCTGTCGGAAGTCAAAATCACTCTCTAACAAATAATATTTTAAAAATTCTAACTTAATAAAATATTGTGCTGAATATTACAGTTCTCGACACTCATGAAGGCAAGCAAGCTATACTGTTAAAAACCTATTAATTACGTAATTGTGAATGTTCATAATTATTACGCTAAACTAAACTTGTACACAAATTTAAAAATGACTTTTATGCTAACCATACTGATTTCGCTCCCGAGTACACTTATATAGATACACATTTACCCCCAAGTAAAAGCCATTCGCCTTCGTGAGTTGTAAGAACTGTGCTATTAACTCAAACTTTAACCAAACCCCCTATAGGTAGCTAAGAAATTATAGATACTTATATATTTTACCTAAATCATCCTCAACGATCGTTTATTGGTCAGTGATAAACCCGTCTATTCTGTGTAAGAAAAAGCGTGATAATTGCTTTTGTATTTAATAAAGAAAAAGAGCATATTCCTGAAGACTCGGAAAGCACTTAAGTCCCACAATATGATGGGTTACCTACTTGAGTGCGAAAATCGTAACATCGTACCCCCAATATGATAGGTATTTAATACATACCTTGTTATTTATTGTGGATTAGTCCAAAAAAATATCCGGAAAGCTAACCCCTTTTTTTTACAGTAAATGACCTTATTACTGATTTAGAGGATAAGGACGGTTCCAATATTCTTGATTCTTCGTGTTTTTAATTGTACAAATTCATATAATATTTTTAATCCAGAATTTTTAAATCATGACGGTAAAATTTTTAAACTAATAAATATTTTTTTCGCCCTAATTGTCATGCATGCATGACAGATCACAGATGACCTAGTTTGACATTTCCTTTTTTAACAAAAAATAGTGTTGCGAAATATAACTTTAGAATCTTTCAGTCATTAGTCATTATTAATAATGCGATTTTATATTTCCCTATTTCTAGCCAACAATATAAAAGTACAAAGTAAATATTATGACGTATATGCTGAATCATTAATATGAATCCTAGTTTTAAACCAGTACGATATTGCGATATATAGATCGTAACACAGAAAACTTTAATATCATAACAGTACATCGGAGGAGTTTTAGAATATATAATGCGTAAGCAACAGGTTATCGCCTATCACAATCCGACAAATACGCGACTAGGATTTCAATCCTCAATTTATTTACATATCACTTTTTAGACAAACAGAGCATGCGCAAAACAACTTCGGAAATGTAGGAAAATTATTAAAATAGGTATATAAACAAATTGCACTTGCCTTTTTCAGACTTAAGAAGATAGGTTTTGTGTTTTCTTTCTGCTTCTTCATATCTGTTTTTCCATTTCTCAACATATGTAGAAATCGCGATGTTCGCTTCCTTGCTGTTTTGATGCGCGTCAGGCTGCGTCATTCTAGCAGCAGTGGCTCGTGGAATCCTCGTGGCCGCGCCGGAATAGAGCGAGACAGAACTCCGGCCGCTTTGACACTGATTGTTGCCCGACGCGATCGCAAATGCATTATCACCATTCCTTTTAATCATTTTTACATTCGATATTTTTACTCGCGCCTTATGGTCCACCGCATTGTCTTGTTTTAAGTATGTATCTCTCACGTGTTTAGATCAACAGGCTGGCGGGTTTGGTTTTAAGAAAGTGTTAAATAAATTTGCGTCAAAGATTTCTTTGTTCTCGCCGTTAAGGAAAATACGCATTATCATGTACGTCGCACCACTAAATTGTGTCACTCGCGCTCACTCAATAAAACAGCCTTGAAATAATATAAAACATTATTCATATGAATAATATAGAAATAGCCTGTATCGCTTAAACACACGACAAAAAGCATCTGGTGTCAGATAGCAACTAACGTACATGTGTGATAATGAAATCTTCGTCATTGTGAGTCATTAGACTTGATGTTTGCTTTTTGTTTACGTTTACTAGCTGTAGTTTCTTACAAACATTTCTTTGATGATTACTTAGAATTTGGTTTGCGTTACATGTTAGTCATGCATGTCAGTGTTTAGGTTTATATAATTTTAATAATATTTGATGGTAAAACAATAGGAAACAAAAATGCTATGCCTGTATCGTTCTTTCTGATGGTCTACTCAATGTTAATACTCTTACTTATTCCTTTGTATACCTACCCGTGTATAATTATTGTATTCCTATATCATAAGCCACTCGCTTGTTTTAATCATTTTTAAAAACTTGAAACTTGCCAAAATGAAAAGGATAATTTAAAATAAAAACTACACAGAGTCACTTTCAATGTTGTATAAAAAAATTGGATACGCAATTGGAATAAAAAAGGATTCTTAGATATGGTTTAGAATAGAAAATTTATTTTTCACCTTCAGAAAAAGTTCTTCTAGAGACAGTTGATTACGAAACATTAAATTTCGAATCACGATCCGTAATAGTTTAAATTAGAACCCTAAACTTAATACTCTATCTTGACACTTGCCTGTGAATGTGTTTTTTACAAGAAGAATTTTACGAATACCAAAAATTATTT
Organism: Calephelis nemesis; assembly: GCA_002245505.1. Classification (NCBI taxonomy): domain Eukaryota; kingdom Metazoa; phylum Arthropoda; class Insecta; order Lepidoptera; family Riodinidae; genus Calephelis; species Calephelis nemesis. The sequence continues at coordinate 204,604 of NJDD01001835.1, read as the reverse complement.
CATTAAATGTCAAAAGAATCACACCAAATTAAAAAGAAAATGAAACTAATACAATCCACAACACTGCCGCAGTTGCACGTCAAAATCACTGCATTTCGTTTAGGAACTGCCAAACGGAAATTCTAATTTTAAACAATTTCTAGTGAAACAGTATGTCCGCCTCGTCTAAAGTAAACGAAGTAAAGAAGCGAGTGGGTAGACAAGGCTCAAATAGTGATACTAACAAGTGATTTAATTGAAGCAATTATTGCAATTGCTGTACTAAATTATTTTTATACCTACATATCTGTTCAAATTTACCACTCAAACCAATCAAGTAAAGTAAATATTTGAGATTGCATAAAAAATATTAAATAATAATATCACTACTCCTAGATATTTAATCATTTGTTTCTGTACTTTCAAAATGAAAATGAATCTGATATTTTATAGACTTATTTTAAAAAGAGTATGTATTTACACTAAATAATAAGGAGGATGGATCCCTGAAATGTAAATAATTTGCTAAAACTCTTTCTAATATTGTAACAGACAATATGTTTTCGGATCGTAAATTTAACTAATTAAATTTTCATCTCCTTTTTACATTGCGTCTACATTTTATTGTGATTTTGGCACATTTATAGTGCTCGTGTCACTTTTTCGTACTTAACTTCAAATTTATCACGCTTGCGAGAAATTAAAGTATTTGTCGCACTTGTAAATAAACGACACCCACGACAATAGTTTTTAATAGTATCTAATAAACAGAATTTTCTTTTTTCATAATTTGTGAAAACAACACAATTTTTTGCAATACAAACAATAATATTAACATAAATCGCAATATCCCGTGATGTTGTCTATGCGAAAGATTGTGATTATATTGATGTACTTCTAACCATTCTTAAAATCTGAGACGAAATAATTAGATTCTTGAACAGGACGATATTGTACTTTATTATCATAGTACGTTTATATCATACTAGCCGACCCTGCGAACTAGACGACTGCAAACTTGTGTCGCTAGACATAATATCGGCTTCTGACAGTTTGTATGGATTAAACCATTGTTTTCCCATTTTTTTAATTTTTCGTTTCATAAAATTCTTTTTATGATGATTTGTAACACAAAAAAGTATATTCACGGTCATATTCATGAAGAAGTACCTAGGCAGAGGCACAACCTTACTTACCCATGACAAGCCGAAAAGACTAAAACCCACAGTGGTCAGTGGGATAGGTGTCAAGCCGCACGCACGCGCACACATCTAATCCCGAGCAACATTTTTTTAATCAGAAAACTGAAAAAAACACATTTCCTTTTTATTGCCCATGAACTGACCTGCTGGACCACAGAAGCTGTACAACAGAAAAAGCATTATCAAAATCGGTTCACCCGTTCAGGCGCGATGCGATGACCATGTGAAATAGAATATTATATAATATATAGATATAGATCATGACCCAAAAATGTCTTCATCTTATTCTTTATGCCGATATTTTTAGACATTTCTATGATAGAGCTATAGTTTCAAGGCATTTGTAGGCGTAGAAAATACTATACCTACAACATACAGATTGAAATGAACACTAACATTTCTAAAGAAACAACAACACATGACATACAAATGTAGTTAAAAATTAAGACAGTAAACCGGATAGCCTTACAAAACTTTTCCATATTTAGGAAATGAGGTCGAAACGAGGCTTTTGCAAAGGGCTGCGAGCACTCTGGCAAGGCAATCCGATTACATCATGATAGCGAAGTTGGGTCGCGCACAATGTATTCGTTAAACATTTGTATACTTCTGATTCAATTTGCATTCATAATATTCAGTATTTTTGAGCAGGTAATATATGAAAGTGTTATCAAGTTAATAAATAACTGTAGTAACGTAAATTGATACTTTTTTAAGTATCACATGATTAAATTGATTTATTTATTCATGATTTAAATTAAAATCTCCTTAAACGTATTTACAGCAAAAAAATTGACGAATGTATAGAAAAAAGTATAAATAATAATGTGACCATTATATTTTAAAATACTACAAAAGTATGTAAGTATTTGAAAGTATGCAATAAAAATGTCCAAAAAGTGATCCAAATTGCTTGCGAGTGTAACAAACTTTTAATTTCACTCGCCAGATGTTCAACCGTTACATATTTCCTGCAAATGACGTCCATATAATTCACTGTTATTATTTTTATGACAACATTAAAAAGACAAGGATCATTCACCTCGGCTGTAGACTATTTTCGTCTCTGCAGATATATCTACCAATAAAATCACTGTTACATCTTAATTCAAATTCTGGCTTGAGGACTTAAATCATATTATTAAAATTTATAATACAGGTAAGTAGGTAGGTACCTATCTGATGTTAATCCTTAGTTGAGCTCTATTGAACGCGTTAAATATATTCAAAGAGTATATAAGTACTACGTAATAAGAGGCGGGACTTCCTTAGATACATAGCAAACCCGATTTTGTATGAAGTTTAGCTCAAATGACACAAGAAACTTGACAGATAAGTATAACCCGTTTAATTTGAAAGTAAGTCTAAAGGCATTTAGATATTAGGCAACTAGTGACATATGATTTAGGCGAATACAAAACATAGCAAACTGATTTTTTTAATTTTTAATATGAAAGTTTCGCCAAACTGAATATATTGTTTGAAATAAAAACTGTTAAGATTAAAAATATAGATGTTAAAGTACTGTCAGAAACATAGATTTAAATTGTACGTCAGAATGTTGATGTAATGTAGACTTTGTTTAAAAAATAAGTTGTTATTAATTACATATTTCATTCAACTTTACATCACTATTACTTTTTCTCTATGGATTTTTTAAATTTAAATTATTGACATTTCTCAAATTCAAACAGTCTGTAATCAATGTAGGTAAGTACTCTGTGATTAAAGTTTTTTACCCTATGCCTAAATGGCATTTATATGGATATTTTATATTTATATATTATAGATTATGGATATAGGGCATTTATGATTTAGTAAATGCCCTATATCCTAAATCTATGGTCCTGTGGAAAAAATAAAAGTTACAACTGCAGTCTACAAAAAATCTTGTAATAGGTAAAAGGGGTTTTAAGGACAGTTACTACTCTCTGAAAGAGGTAGAGGAACTAGTTAGGAGTTAAAATTTACAACTGTAATAAATACTAAATTTCAATGAATTAAAGTTTGCTTTTATCGTATTTTTAGGGTTCAGTAGCAGAAAAAGTAAAACGGAACAACAATTATAGAGTCGCCTCCATATTTTACGCTTTGGCGGATTGATTATAGAACTGAAAAAATACGGCATGTATAAAAATAATAATTTATAATTATAATAATGTCTTCAAAAATTATATTAATGTTATATTTACTAATCTCTGCTAATACTATTTATCCTCAAAGTCAATCATTTGAAAAATCTTTGGTTTGAAAGACAAGCTCTTCCAAAATAATAAAATATGGCATCCTTCCCTCTAACTTTTAAAATGAAAGGGTGACAAATCCAAAAGAAAAATAGTGCTCAGTAAAAGCATTCAACGAAAATTAATTTGAACTACATCGTCTTTAATTTATTTTCTAAACTGAAAATTTAATTTTGTCATTTACAGGGTTATATCTAAGTACCAGTCAAATTTTGAACAACGTTTTGGAATCGATAACACTTTCGATCTATAAAAAATATATATTTTTAGTTATTATTCACGCAAAATACAAGGTCCATGGTTATAAAGTAATCCAAGCATAAAACTCATTCGCGCTGACCGAAGTCACATTCGCACACTGGTGACGTCATGACTCGTACTAGGTACGACATAGCGTAACAACGAGTAAATCATTTTTGCGGACTGTTTTAAATGACTGTTTATAAAAGTAAATGTTACAATTTGCCAATAATATTTAAAATACATTATGCCTATTCAAAATAGGCCCGTATACTCAAAGGACCCCGAAGGATCGACTATTTCACTCTCTCTTAACCTTAAACCATTTTGGTTGGGTGCATTACGTTTTTCTCGTTGCCCTAATTCGGGAGCGTTCAATTTCGCAGCTTAAGAACAACTAAGTAGTTTGTCAAAAATTATGAGCATATAAAGTGACATTCTTCAGGAAATTGAGTTTGAAGATTTAATAGAAGATTTTGCTCAACAGAAATCCCAAAAGAAACTATAATCGTATTCATAAAAAAACAGCAGCGCACTATTATTAATATTTGATATTTTCCATCGTCGGCTCTTGGCAAGACTTCCAAATATTCATATTTTCAATAAAGAAACATTTGTACTGTTTTAAAACGTAAAACAGTACAGTACTATGGATATGGATTTCGGTTATTGTCGTCAAGCTTCGGAAATCCGAATATTATATTTTAAAGACATTATCCTCGTCGACCACCAGCTGGTCCGATACGGGCTGTGAAGTTGGTCACTCCGGCCACTATTCGAGCCGGCCAGGGTAAGCCCACTTGCACCTAGGTCTGCTAGACCAATACAGGTGTTGTCGTTCTGGAATTATCATTTTCATTAAGCTTTAGTTTGAAAACTTCACATGAGAATAAGATGAACATTCTCTCAACAAGGAAAACTCGTGAGGAATTTATTAACATACGATTTAGCGCAGTAAAACTGCAAAAAATCAATTTCGATTTTAAAAAGTGAGTCATCTGCGTATACAGAAATCAAGTATTTTCCTCGATTTTCTAGGAATGCCAGTATCTGGAACTAGACTTGTCTGGAATGGGACCACCTAGGAAGTACGCTTTTTCTAATAAAAAATAGGTTTAAAATTGGTTCAGAAATGTCTGAGAAAACGATTAACATATTATAGTAGTGCTATTTACATTATCCGCTTCGGCTATATTCGAGAAGCTTCGGAAAACCAAATGTATTTTTAAAGATATCTAGAGTTGTTATTAAATAATTAATAATTTCGCTTAAATTTAGATTAGGTCAGCCAGTTTAGAAATAAAAATATAAAGTGTAAAAAGATTAAAAAGTGTAAAGCCGAAGCGCATAATTTAAATAGTACTACTACATAAGTGCTTTTTTTAAATATGTCTATACTTTTAAATAAAGAAACACAAAAAAGTAAAGTTTAATTCCTTTGTATTCCAAAAGGGCCCCAAGTTTTTGTGTGCCCAAGGGCCCCAGCCAAAGAGTATATAAATACTACGCAATAAGAGACGGGACTTCCATTATTACTTAAATTTACTTAAAGTAAAGTATTTCTTTGTATCTATTGGTATCGTTGATTAACGCCCATAACACAATATGTATACTTTATCTTCGGTGTTAAATTTAATTTGGGTAATTTGTGCAAGGATAATATTTTTATTAAATGCAAAATGAATTTACATATTATATGAAATGCAATAATGGAGTTATAAGAATAGACATGATTCGGAATCAGAAGTTTAAAAGTACCGTCACTGACTAAAATAAGAGGTAGCCGATTAGCATAGTATGGACATGTTATGTAAAGGAATAAAAGTCATAGGATCAAAAAAATGTTTAGCTTGAATGTAGACAGTCACAAGGATAGAGGTAGGCTAAAGGGGCATGAATAGATTAAGTTGGGGAAGAACCTTCTATGTGTGTGTGTGAAAAAAGTGACCACATGACTAACAGTGCATAAGCATGAATGTAAGAAAGAAACTTAAAGTACTGACCCCAGTCAATGGAACATGTAAGAGAGAATGAATGAGTATGGTCCTATTTATCCTAGCATAGATTCTGCTGCATACCCGTTGGTGTAATTTTGGACAAGCTGTGAAACATATGGAACACATGAAGTCACGAAAAGCATTAAACCTGAGTTCACAGTTAATATAATTTTTTTCTGACCATATGAATGATTTCGATCATAAAAAAGTACTCTTCATGTATATTGATAAGTTGATAAATTATTCTGATTCATTAGTTATAGACTTCTATGTTGTATTAAATAAACTAATTTGGATAATGATTACCTAATAGTAGACTTGTGTTGCATAATTTTGAGTAAGAAACTAAGAAATTCTAGTGGTGTAATAGGTAAGTTATTATCACATGATTGAGTAATAACTGAGATTGTAAAGGTATTGGTAATACTTGCCAGCTATTCCAATTTAAATATATAAACCCTTATTCTCATTCACATATCAATAATTAGATTACATGTCTATCAATAATTAGATTCCTATAATCAGAGACTTTTGAATATACTAATCACAGCTATAATCAACAAATCGTAATCCGCAAATGTAGGTATTTGTAGTTTGTCTAAAAGTAACAAGGCGTTATGTGTTGTCACCTTAGGAAATATTTTAAGCCATGTACCTAAACCTTCAATATTTTTATATTTCACTAACGAACTTATAAAGCTTAGGGGTTTAGATTTATAAACAATACGTCTGCCATAAGCAA
>NJDD01001835.1:151278-166073 GCA_002245505.1 Calephelis nemesis | reverse complement strand
CGATAAGAGTCGCTACTGTTCACAGAATTTTGACAATATTTAGACTGTGCACCCATTGCCCCCGACATCGGGCCAATGACGACGTTGGTAACGCCCCGTGGCAGGACGCCGTACTTCGGCGTGATTCTACTCATCCTCCATGCCGGTAAGTGTGGCATTATTTTTGGTGTGTAATTATAAGATAAATATTTAGTTTGTAACGAATTTTAGATGTATGCAAACGTTGGGAGAAGGGGCTCCTCAAAAGTTAGTATCTTTCAAAAAAATTAGACTTGACTTTCTTAATTTTTTCATAATAGCAAGGTAAAATTAATACATGTCGCTTACTAAGACAGAAGATGTTATTGGTGCGTTATAGAAAGTACTAAACGAACGAAAATAAAACACGATGTTGTAGCAGGAATAGCCAGTTTATACAATATCAAGCGGTTTTTACTATCTGAAGTTAGATATATACCTCATCAAAACTCTATGTCAACCCTATGTCGGAATTTCTCACTAAATAATTATGTTGATTTTTTAAAGCGAGTGCTTATAGTATGGTCCCATTTAAACTTGCTTCAGAATTCATAAGTGGTTTTTGAAATATACTTAATTACGTGTAATATTAGATACATCTACACATATAACGTACAAGAACACAATAAGTTTGAATTTAAAATTTTAACATTTTTTGTATTATCAATTCATTATAATATTGCTACGTAAAAATGTCTTGAATTTGGATTGAAAATTTTAGCTATAGAGTTGATGAATAATTTCTTATAAGCAGAAATTTTATTGCCGTTGGCTTTACTAGATTAAATAACTTAAAGGTCGGAAATGTATCTGTGATAATCCAAGTGGACAATCTCAATGTGCGTGGGCGGCGGTACTTTCCATCAGATAACCCACTTGCCCGTGAGCCTCCTCTTCTATTAGAAAAAAAACTATTACGCATAGCTTTACCCGCGCACTAAGATTATTTTGGCCTCCCGCAACCTATTGAATTGTTGGACTAAAACTAAATAATATTTTAGTTTATATATGATAAGGCTAAAATATAGCCTAATTATGTCATTGCTAACAAATCAACATTAATACCAAGTTCTGAAGGTAAAACGGGACATACACACAAACACACATTTTTGTATCACTACATAGTATAAAACAAAGTCGCTTTTTCTGTCATGTGTCATGTTGTATGTCCCTATGAACGCTTAAATCTTTAAAACTACGCAACGGATTTTGATGCGGTTTTTTTTAATAGATAGAGTAACTCATGAGGAAGGTTTTTATGTATAATATCATCCATTAAATAGTGGACAAATACTGTTATTTTTGAGGTTTCTAATGTTTGACGCCATTGAGAGAAAAGATGGTCGAAGTGTTTTCATAATTATTGAATTTCGTGTTGATATTGAGTGAAGTTAGTCAATTTTGGTGGCATTTTGTACAATTTTGTTCAGTGAACATGCACAAATTAAATGATCATGAAGAAATTAGCGTATCGTGTATTTTTTTAATAATACTGGAAGGCAAACAAACAGGCGGATTTCCTGTTGGTAAGAAATTCACGCCGCCTAGAAACACCAAACGTGATAATGGTGCATTGCCAATCTGAGGCCAGGTTGTTAGTTCTCGAGCAAAAGTAAATTTACCGGCTACCTTACCCCCCCAACTGGAAATACATCAACATCAAGAACTGACGTCATGGCAGCGGGAAAAGGTAAGGCGGTGGTACCAATCCGGGCGAGTCGCTGTTAAACACTACCACCTTGTAAAACCAAAAAAAAATCTATATGACAACCAGGAACACCGGAAATGAATGAGAAAAAAGATATAAAATATTAAGTGATAATATGTAGTGAATAGTAAAAAAAAGACTTACTACTTCACTGATTCAAATAGGTACAGAACTTTTGAAATAGTTTTGAGCCAAATATGAAAAAGTGCAAATGGGCTAGTCTATAAATCTACAATACCAACACGCTCACTCTATAGTAAATGTATTGTTGATATTTAATAACAGGATGTATAAATCATATTGACAATAATTAGATTATCGACAATAATTAATTAGCAGATAAAGCTAAGCTTTAAACACAACGCTAAGATACAACAATGTATATACGGGCGTCTGAATTACAGAGTAATCGGCTAGAGCAGAAGTTCTCAAACTTTGGTTTGCAACCCCCAGACAGACAATGAGAAATATGCTAGGATCGTTACAAAAGTAGATGAATGAGCACATTGTTAATATAGAAATATTGTCCAAAAGGCAAATTTTCTGATTGTATGAACCAACCGTATGTACCAACATAATTTGCAAATAACAAATTGGTCATGTCCAGCTTGAAAATACATATGTTTTACTTTTCCTTCCGGGCTCCTTTGTAGAATAGACAATCTGCCCTCCTGACAAGCAGCTTGTAAAAGGCGAGCATAGGCTTATCGTCACCAACACCGTGACATCCTACTAGGTGGTAAAGTTTCGCATTGTTTCGCCCAGTTGTTTTCGAGGCATTGGCACTGCCAATTTTTATACAATACTAGGGGCCAATCAATGTGCCAATATTTGGTGTAACTAGTAGTGATGTGCAAATTATTTGCCTGACTGCGTAAGAAAGGAGAGTTATGTACTTGGATTTTATAATAAATATGTCGCTAAAAGTAAGGAATTTTCTTTTGTATATTTACACTTGTAAGGAAGCATCTGTTATAATCACATAGAAATGTGTATAGGTAATCTACTTTAACTAAGGTAGGTAACAGCTTAAATAATTCTCCAGTCGGACAGTTTTTGGCAATAGTTGCAATTCTTGCACGCAATGCGTAAGATGCAAGCATTGGCTAATTTTCCACTACCACCACCACCACCGATACGACGACGACGGTACCATCGTCTTATCTACTCCTGCCGCCTTAACTTACAAGGCCTGCCGTTGACGTGTTCTGGTTTGGAGGGTAAAAGGTAAACATACTTTTGCTCGAGGCCTAACATCCCGGCCTTTGGTTGGCAACGCCCCAACCTTTGGTGTCTCTAGAATTTCTATCCGTCTGTTTGTTTGCCTTCCAATATCATAAAAAAATATAGTGCAACTTAAAAAAATCTTTAAAGACATCTTTTCCTTCTTTTTCTCTTCTTTTCAGCGGTAGAATACCTAAATATCGTTCCTTAGCGGATGCAACCGTCATTATAACTATCGGTTTGCCAGCAAAATTTCAGTTAGTTTCAGCAAAAACAGCACTGTGATTTTAGATGAATCTTGACACGTTTTCCTCTTTTAATTGGTGCCGAGAAATTGATTCAGGCTGAAAGTATAGAAACAATGATATTATTTAAATGTTATATTTCAACACCCGATGAGATAAGAGGCTAGGCAAGTTAAACGTGGCTATATGTGTGCGTGTATCTGACTGTAGTATCATAACTCCTAAACGACTGAACCGATTTTAATTTGGACGTTTTTTTTTAAATCTGACGTGATTGAGATGGTTCACGGTATAGGGAAAAATCTAGTCAGGGGTATTGAAAATTTTGGTGATAGTTTTAAGGGTCATGCATAATTGTATTATTGCGAATTTGTGCTACACACAAGCATATTAAAAAAACAATTTTTGCAGGAAATTGTAGTACAAAAATTGAGAACCTCTGGTTGTGAATGTAAGCATCTGCGAATTGTATATAATTTGTTGTCATAACGATTATTATTTTTCCGATCTCTTTTTATATATGTTTTTACTCTTTTTATATATGTCTATAATATAAAAATGAATCGCTAAATGTGTTGGTAAGCGCATAACTTCCAAACGGCTGGAACGATTTCGTTAACTTTTTGTTATTGTATTACTTATGATCAGGAGAAGGTTCTTACGAAAAGAAAAACCGGGAAAGTTGCAGGGAAGATGGAAAAATAATACTTTATTATTTCTCATACTGAACGGGTGAAACGAAGTTCGTCGGGACAGCTAGTTTTTTATATAAAAAAATTATTAGTTACATGAAAAAAGGTTATCATTTCAGGTTTTCATTATGATTATACCAAGCAGAAAATTCTCCGTTTTTCATAGAATTTGTAAATAACAACAAATTTTGTTTTTAAAATATTTCTTCTAAATCTATTTTCATTTTCAATCTACAGCATATCTTTTTTAGGCTTTTCGATCCTTAATAAAATTGTCTTTAGTAAAAACGTTTGATCGAACGTTCAATCTTCAAAACCTTGATAGTTCGAGTCATGGTAAAACTAGCGAACATCAACGTGCATACTGTTTTTAAATTAACCTATGTATTATAGGTTATCGTATACCACGATATAAATAGAAGTATTAGTCAACGATACAAGCACAGAGAAATACTTAAAGAGATACAAGAACAAATTTAGTAAACACCCAGACCTGGAAATGCACACATCTAAATGTATCACACAAGTGGCTGTCTCTATTTGGAATCTAACCTGTGCTTCGCTGAGAGCCGATAGAATTAATCTTGTACACTAAAACTTCGACTAACAAGGCGGTCGATCAAAAAAAAGGGACGTCAAAAAAAAGGAAACCGTTCCTGGTTACCTTTTTTTTTTGAAGTGCAGCAGTGACTTTTTTTTGACAGCATTTGTGACATTTTGTAAAGTTTGGTGTGTCTCTGTCTAAAACCGACGGGACGAATTGTATTGAAATACTTAAATTATAATTGCTCTATGAGTCGCTAAATGTTAAAGGGCACTTTTGAATCTGTATTTTTTTATGATATTGGAAGGCAAACAAGACGAGGACCTGATAATAAGAAATTCACACCGCCTAGAGACATGGTTTATTCTGGGAAGGAGCCAAGACCAGCACGGGGAAAAATGTTTAGGAAACTATCTGACTGCCTCGTTGGTCGAGTGGCTAGCGTACAAGCCTAACTACTTCCTCCAAACCCCGAGGCTCGGGTTCGATTCCCGACGGGTTCATCACACAAATGCCTGCCGCATTTGTGTGATGAACATTTAGCTGTCTGCATTTACTGGTCTGGGTGTTTATTTTTTTTCTGGTATCTATTTAAGTATTTCTATGTATTAGTATCGTTGACTAAGACCCATAACACAAGCATATAGTTTGCTTACTTTGGGGTTAGATTCAATTTGTGTAACTTGTCCAGTGACATTTATTTATATTTTTTTTATTATCTAAAAAGTCAAAATGTGGGTTAAATAAAGTTAGTCCTTTAATAATATTTCATAGTTTAGTATAGAAATCCAATGCCCCACCCTCAGGACACGATCTAGTTAAATTGAAACCTGAAAAGTTAACAAAGCTTTGAACGTACAGTTTATCTTAGGCTGGTATATTATCGTATAGCGATACAAAAACCTATATTTCACCTTCATCATTCATGCTCTCCAATAAAAATATGCTAATGGTAGATAAAAGCTCCTTTTTAATGACCAAAATGCTCCAATTAACCTTAGCAAAAACTGGTATTAGTATGATGCAATATACTAATACAAAAAAAATGTTGTATGTTTGTACGAATGCGTAAAGAAATAAATATCTTGAGAAATCTGCGCTGGTAACTTCGTCCGCGTGGAATTTAACAGAAAATATGAAATAAAAGTAGCATAAGCTACTCCATATTACGTAAACTATCCGCCACTGAAAGTCCCTTCAATTTCGGTCTACCATTTCAGAAATGAACCGGGACAAACAAAGAGAAAAAAATTGTAAAAAATATTACTTTAGTATATGTACCGTATGTATTCATATACAAAGAGTGAAAACTGGGTATTTTAGTATTACAAAACAGACACTCCAATTGTATTTATTTGTAACAATACATAGGTAGTATAAAACAAAATCGCTTCCTCTGTCTTTATGTTCCCTTCCTCTGTTCCCTGTCCCTTTGTATTCTTAAATCTTTAAAACTACGTAAAGGATTTTGATGTGTTTTTTTAATAGATAAAGTGATTGAAGAGGAAGGTTCAAATGTATATTTCATTACTGTGCAAAGCCGGGGCGGGCTGCTAGTAGATAGTAAAGTTCAAGACCCTCAAATGCAGCGTAAAGTCAGATGAAACCGTAGCGAATAACTGTACTAGTTATTCGATGATAAAATAACTTGTTTAACCTTTGCAAAGACGCATGGTACATTTACCATGATGCAATCAAAAACGACTTTAAATTGATCAAATCTGGACTCGAACCGGTTATAGATTGAAGATATTGACACTATATAAAATAACATTTTTCTCCGTGTTAGTCCGGGCTCCTTTGTAGAATAGACCATCTGCTTTCCTTGCCAGGCAGCTCGTAAAAGGCGAGCAAAGGCTCACCGTCACTAACACCGTGAATTCTGACTAGGTGGTAGAGTTTAGCAGCGACTCGCCCGGATTGGTACCACCGTCTTACCTATTCCTGCCACCATAACGTCATGACGTGTTCCGGTTCAGAGGGTAAGGTAGCCGGTAAACTTACTTTTTCTCGAGGCCTAACATCCCGGCGCCAGGCAGGCAACGCACCATTACCACCTTTGGTGTCTCTAGGCGGCGTGAATTTCTTACCATCAGGAAATCCGTCTGCTTGTTTGCCTTCCAATATCATAAAAAAAACATTTTTTTATTTGAAAATTGAAAACATTTGCGATTTTTATCTTTTGCTTACTCTTCTTGGTTCTTTTTTAGCTTTGAATATGCTTTAAATTCGAAACCGGTCGCCTTCCTACAAAAAAAATACAGACCTGTTTAACTAAACACTGTCTAAATCTGACATCTTACCAATAGCTAACTTCATCATGTGGGTTTTTAGTGACGGTGTTCGCGTGCATCGTAAAAATTTACCCTCATCATTTTTTCCTAACGCGCCAAAAGAAGTATAACTTCAAAAATATAAATTAAAAAAAATTAGGCTTTGTACTTTGAGCCTAATTTTTTTTAGCTATAGATAACATTTTAGTTTTTATTAAATATTAAATAAACTTTATTCAACTAAATAATGCATTATAATAAAACTTTTAATGTATTAAATACCTTTTTTCTATGGTTAGTGTCAGTTTGTCTTCAAATGTAAAATAAGGCAAAAGATAAAATTTTTAAAAAGATTTTTATTTTATTACGCCGAAGAAGTATAACTTCTAATGCATAGTTACAACGTAAATGGTGACGTCATGAGTCATGACTCGTTCTCGTACGACATAGCGTGACAACAAGTGAAGCATTTTTGCGGACTGGTTTAAATGGATGTTTATAAAAGTAGATATTACAATTTGGCAATAAAAAATAAAAGTAAAAGTCAATCTTTATTAATTCTATAAAAAAAATGTCTACTGTTATGCTAAGTAGGTAATCGCGTCTAGAGCACAAATAGAAAAGCTCGTGTAAAATATGCAAGTATCAAGAGTTCTTTAGTAGAGTGATCACACTATACAAAAATAATAGTTTGTTAAACAGCTGCTTCGGATTGACAATACTCCATTATACCAACTTATTTATAGGATTAGAAGGCAAACTAGCAGACAGATTTACTGGTATATGACATATTGCCAACCTCGATCAGGCTACATGCCCTCTAAGACAATGTCGCGACAGCGGATAATAATTGCATCGATTATAATATATAGGATACTAGCCGACCCTGCGAACTTCGTATCGCTTGACATTAACAGCTAACAGTTTGTATGGATTCGAGCATTGTTTTTTCCATTTTCCAAATAACTTTCCCGGTTGTTTTAAGTAAGTGAAAGTGAGTAAGTAAGTATCTTCGCGCCAATATCCTCGAAGGGCAGAGACAGAGTCAACACCATGTCATCCACGACTAGCCGAAGACAGTAAGCCCCACAATGTGATAGGTGGCAAGCCTACTGCCAACCGGGCACATACCCAATCCCGAGCAACATTTTTTTGAAATAGGGAATTGGAAAAACTACATTTTCTTTTAGTTGCCCGACCGGAAAATCGAATCCGAAACCTCATGAAGTCAAGTTTCAAGTTCAAGTGTGTCAAGCACACCTTGACTGCTAGACCACAGGGGCAGGGAAAATTGTTCACTACTTGAAATAAAAGTACCTAATCTCCTTATTCAATCACCTGCTTCCCAGTGAAAGTTCCGTAAATATCGGTGCAACCGTTTCATAGATTAGCCAGAACAAACAGACAGACAGACAAAATATTGTAAAAATATTTTTCTAGTACATGCACCGTTACTCACGTGCAATTAATGGAAAGGGGTTACTTTAATATAACAAACACTTCTAGTATCTATTAAAGTAATTCTATTTATTAGAACCGTTGTCTAACGCCTATAACACAAGCAAATATATATATTTTTTTATAATATTGGAAAGCAAACAAGCAGACGGATTTCCTGATGGTAAGAAATTCACGTCGCCTAGAGACACCAAAGGTGGTAATGGTGCGTTGCCAACCTGAGGCCGGGATGTAAGGCCTCGAGCAAAGTCTGTTTACCGGCTACCTTACCCTCCAACCGGAACACGTCAACAGCAGGCATTGACGTTATGGCGGCAGGAATAGGTAAGGCGGTGGTACCAATCCGGGCGAGTCGAAAACTCTACATGCGAAACTCTACCACCTAGTAATATATCACGGTGTTAGTGACGTTGAACCTATGCTCGCCTTTTACGAGCTGACTGGCAGGAAGGCAGGCAAAGGAGCCCAGACGAACACGGGGAAAATTTACTTGCTTTAGGGTTAGATTCAATTTGTGTGACTTGTCCAGGGATATTTATTATTATAAAAAATTGGCTAATGTTCATGTTCACTCAAAACTTCATTTATTTGTATAGATATTTGTTTCAAATATAGGATCCTTTAATTTAAAAATAGTTATAACACCTACCCGACATAAATTGAAGTGTGTGGGTATATATTATATCGAAAAATGTGAAAAAAAACACTAATGTACAATAAATGTCGGACTTTACGAAGTTGAGTCAGCTAGCCACCAATAATATCGAAATCTGTAGGTAATAAATAAAAAACAGCACACCAGATGCTACATCGTTGGAAAGTGGGAGCACAACATTGTTGTAAGTTCTTCTATTTACAACATAGCATTCTAGTGCTGCACCAATCCCGCAATCTCGTTCTCGCAGCTTTCCCGCGGGAAAGCGATTACAATGCTCATTGTTTACTTAAGTGGCGAACCGTGAGAGGTTTCTAATATTTATTTACATAATATGGTCTTATAAGTGTAATAAAATATGCGTTTGCTCTTTAACCCTTTTTTAAATGCACGTAATTTAAAAAGACAAACGATGAAACCCAACGGCTAACTTGTCTATGGGATTTCCATGGTGGTTTAGCTAAATGTCACTAACGTACGTAACTTGCCTACTTACGTACGTACTTACTGAAGTTTTAGATGGACTAAATCTTATTTGTAACTTAATAGAAGTATCAAGAGTATATACTTACTCTTGATACTATGTCTTAATACTCTGGTGTTGGACTTGACTGCATGAGGTCTGGGGTTCGAATCCCGGGTCGGCCAACAAAAAGAAAATTGGATTTTTCCAATTTTCTAATAATAAAAAAAAATTGGTCGGAATTGGAAATGTGCCCGGTTGGCGATAGGCTTGCCACCTATCACATTGTGGGACTTAGTGTCTTCGGCTAGTCGTGGGTGCCCTGGTTGTGCCTCTGCCTACCTCTTGGGAGATATGGGCGTGAAGATACTACTACTACTACTACTACTATACTATACAGAAGCATAAATCAATCTTTGAGGTTATTACATTAAAATGGAAAATCAAAAGTATCTTAATTATTTTTTTATTTAGAAGAATCATAGACAAAGACTCAGTGCGTATTTGAATATTTAATTATAAATTAAATAGAGAAATAGCTACATTTGTATCAAATTTTATAATAAAAAAACATTATATAAATTAAAATCAATAAGTCACACGGTTGCACACGGATCGCAGAGTTGCAAACTGTCTTATAATCAGTCAGAGTAGGCATTTTTCGTTCAAGTTGTGACTTAATGATAGTTTAAATGTTGATTGACGTTTTTAAATGCGACTGGAAAGTAATTGTACCTAAAATATCTATAAGGGATGTAAGTAACAAAAACTGCAAAAAATTTGTAATGACAGTAATATTTTAATTATACAGTCTATTATTTTTGTTTTCTAGGCTGTACATAAAGTCGTGAGTTAATCAGCAACATTTTTTTTAAATTAATTTAAGATTAAGAACTATTTGTTTGATTTATTTTAATCAAATAAACCTCATTTATGTACCCTACCAGGGTACGTAGGGTACAGAAATAAGCTGTAACCCTACTCTTAAACTTTTATTAAATAAGACAATGACATAATCATTATGATAAAAGATAGATAGATTTTTGAAGGTAAATTATAACAGCAAAATTTAAAGTAAAAAACTCTTTGTACAGCAAATTTGTAGACAAAGCCACTACTCGAGCAAAACCTCGTAAGTAGTAACTATCTCATCATCGAGGATAACGTGGGTGCTTTAGATATTGTGAACGTTGCTAAGCTACGGCGAGGGTGAAAGGAACAATAGGACTCTCAGCACACGGGGCTATCAAACTTAGATCATCTTTTTATTACCATGTTACTGTAAGCCAGTGGATTTGTTTTTTTTTGTTATAAGGTTTTACTGGTACGTCGCTATTTGAATCCTATCCTATTAATATTATAAATGTGAAAGTTTGTATGTATGGATGTATGGATGTTTGTTACTCTTTCACGCAAAAACTACAAAGCCGATTACGATGAAATTTGGTATGTAGGTAGCTGAAGACCCAGAATAACATATAGGCTACTTTTTATCCCAGAGTTCGCACGGGATTGGGACTTACACGGGTGAAACCGCGGGGCGTAGCTAGTTATTAAATTGGCTACTTAACTTTTCTGGATGACGTTAGTACAATGGTTAGTACTAACGTCAGGGGGGTGGTAGATACTAATACGAGTGAGCTGCTTCAGAGTACTCTATCATCCTGGTTGTGACTGACGACAATGGTGTCCATCCATTGGTGATCTAATATTTTTTAGCGGGAGAAGGGGTCATGTCTCGACTTAAGTAATTCAATTTACATATTTCTACATGATATACATAAATTGTAAACCACATTGCGAAGAAGTAGAAGCAAGGATAGGGTGCGGTTGGGTGACCGCCCGTAGCGTCGGATACAAAGAGGTGCCTGCTTTCTTATTTAACGAGGCCTTCTTGCTAATTACTTGTGAGTTATGTTAATTTCACACAGTGATTAAGTTCAGTAAAACTGCAAAAATCAACTTCAACTATTTCATTGGACTACTCGCTCCACTCGCTACATCGCAATTTGATAATTTTTGTTTAGAAAGATCGCAAATGGAACAAAAATGGTCCCACGCAAATTTTGTCAACATTAAAAATTAAAAAGTTTTCTGCAGCCCTTTTTGTCTGTTCCATCAGTTTTTGAAAAATAGCTTCAATGTACAGAATTCGCTCTCCTACATTTTTATCATAGGAATATAAATGTTGATATATTTTTGTCCCATTACCGCCACCGGAAACCCAGGAAAATCGAAGAAAATACTAATTTTTTTGTATACTTAGACGGCATAATATTAAACTTGAAGAGGTGTTTTGCAGTTTTACCTCGCCTCAACCGTTGTTCTTAAAGTTAGCAACATTGTTGATATCAGCATTTCTAGTACCATAAACAAAATTCCTATGGCAATAAATATAATTCAAATCGATATAAAAAAGGAATTATAAGTACATTAAATTAAATTACATACATTAAATTAGCAATTTAAAATAACATCTTTGTTTGTTTGTTTCTAACCTTTCCGTATTAGTTAACTATTCAGACCATTTCGGAATCATTTGCGATCTTTAAAAAACAAATTATTAAATCAGGTGGTGGATACCTTTAAGAGATACATTTAGAACAGATTTTTACAGTTTTACTGCGCTGAAATGTGACATTCAGTACCTGATTGTTAATACTTTTGGTATAGTAAAGTGTAAACAAAAAGTAACAATGGAATTCCACCACGTGTCGACGACTATATATGTAAATTTCCCTTTATGCCCTACATCATCGGCTCAGAATTGTTTGACTTTACAAGTACCTTAAAATCAACAATACGAAATACTCATTAAATTTCTCAACTTGCAGGCAAACACAGAAATATGGTATTCGTATTCTTAGTTTAAATCTTTAAACATTGTTTGGTGTTTAAACATTTACCGACATTAGAAATCTCTTACCATTAAAATAAAATAAGCACGACCGCTTTCCCGCGGGAAAACTGTGTAAAGGAGATTGTAGGATTAGTGCAACACTACAATTTTGTAAACAACCACAAAGTACTCTATTGTTGTAAATAAGATAACTTACTATAAAACACTCTATGTACTTAACTACGATTTTCAATGACGTTCGTGTAGGGATGTGATGACACCATCGCCCGGCAGTAACATAATTTTGCTTGTAAATAAATATAAGTACAAGTATAGTGCTTTAAATGTGGTATAACACTGAAAAGGCTCGTTGCCTTCATGCTTATCTTTTCCCTATCCGCTATAACGTCTATACTCTCTAGTCGCTCTTGTCGTGTTCCGTTTTAGGTGTTAGAGTAGCCGTTAAACTTATTAACACAAAGCGTGTTCCTCTGGTTGGCAACGCAACATTAGCACCTTTGGTGTCTAGGTACATGTGACTTACGTATTGCTTACAGGAAATTCGTCTGCATGTCTTTTCTCTGAAAATCTCTTACTACGTCCTGTTGAGTTCTTAGTTGCACGATTCAGAATATTTGTTACGAGTTCTCACAAATAAGATTTAGTTACAAAATGCAAATTAAAAGAGAATTCACACCTACAGCGTCATGAAAATACATGAATTAGGGTGCATATGATTTGGGGTGCTAGTTAGGAAGCTTTTAGAGAGATTGGAGTGTAAATTACTTTAGAGTTACGTCTGACGTGACTTGTGAGCTGCGACGTGATTATATGTTACTGTATATGATGTGATTTAAATTTAAATGTTAACCTAAATATGACATGTTTATTTCTAGAAACTAGATACCTAATTATTTGTTATTGTATTTAAGTACTAATGCTTACATCTTATTCAAGGCTAGTATATCAATTATAAGGTAAAAAAAGACATGAATTTTCAATAACGCACAAACCAACCGGTTGACGGGAAAGCGTTTGTAGAGAAAATTTTGTCGAGTATTAGTTTGCATTGATGCGACAACAAGAAGATAAATTGACTATTGAGTTGTTGATAGAGCAGAGCGCGCATTTTAGAAATCTAGATACCTACATTCCTGATCGATGTCGAGAAATAGCCTGCATGTTTTAAAACTTACTTGAATATAAATTGTACCTACAGGCCAAAATCATATTCTAGTGTAAAATTAACACTAAAAAAAACGAAGGGTTGCACTCCTGGAGTGCCGGCAGAAGTGAAAACTTGAATATTAACTTGTGCATTTTTGATATTTTGGAATACTTAGTTAGGGAATAATTTCGCACGAATTGCTTTAATTATATGAATTCTACGACATAAATGATAGTGTTGCGTATTTGTTATTGCGCTATCGTGTACAAACATGACAACACGAACATTCGCGCAAGCGCCCTGCGCCGTCTTACGAATTTTCAATTTTGCGATCTGACGCGAGTTTATATGTTTTTACCCATTCCAAAAAAAGTGCGCAACGCTGCTAAAGAAGTTTTCATCTAAATATGTTATATTCGGTTACTTAAATAAAATAAGCCGTTCAATCCATTAATATTTTAAAATGTACAGCTTAAGGTTATTATTTATGTATGCGAACTCTATTGTAATACTCACTCTTGGATAGACTTTGGGGTTGTAACTAGTTGGGAAATGTTGATGGGTCGAGGAAATTCAATGACGGAGGTTATTTGAAAAGCTTTAGGGTCTCAACGGAAAGAATAATACGTCTACGTCGCTTAACATCGCTCTTTTAGACACAAATATAATCGCTCAGTGATTTAAAATAATCATAATTATTTTTATGTCTGGCGTTAAGTAAAACTAACAATAATATCTGCTCAACTTAACTACAGTCTTACTCTTTGTGTCTTACACTTTAAAGGTATGGGCGTGAAGATACTAAAGATTCGTCCCTGATACGTCGCAGACACTGCACTAATGTGTGTGGATGCTAAATATTAATGTGGAAAATCAGATGTAAGTCAATAATAGTCAAGATTCACTTGTCCAGAGTCTGTGCTCTTCCCAAGGCACTTATTGCTGGGTTAAAATTTGTGAGATTTAACCTTTTATGATCTTTCGCCTGCCGATCAGCCCCCAGGACTGGGGCTGATTGTATATCTCAGTGGCCAACTCAAAAAGGAAAAGTGTACGTAAAATAGCTGGCTCTATTTGCTTTCTCCAGTGACTAACAGAAATACAATAGAGATAGCAAACACAAATAACGTCATTCGACATCTATTTGGTGTACACTTTTCCTTTTTGAGTTGGCCACTGAAATACATAATCAGCCCCCTGGACACGGTACTGGTGTGTGTGGACTTCCTAGAATCGACAATCCTTAAGATACACGAGATACTTTAACCTTTATTATTCGGTATGCTATAACCTTTATTCAATAGAGGTCATTGCTCTCTAAATCGATTTTATTTTTGTTGAAACGAAATTCATGCTTTATATTATTTATAAAACGACTAGCTGCCCCAGCGAACTTCGTCCCGCCAACATTAGGATAGAAAGAAACTAGGATAGAATCCTATCTTTTAAGATGGATCAAACTACAGATATATGTACAGATATATCCCCCGTGTTAATCCGGGCTCCTT
>NJDD01001835.1:106898-147320 GCA_002245505.1 Calephelis nemesis | reverse complement strand
CACCCACGACTAGCCGAAGATACTAAGTCCCATGATGTGATAGGTGGCAAGCCTATCGCCAACCGGGCACGTTTCCAATCCCGACCAACATTTTTTTTTTATTAAAAATTGGAAAAATCCAATTTTCTTTTTGTTGGCCGACCCTGGATTCGAACCCGAGACCTCAAGCAGTCAAGTCCAACCACTGAACCGCTAGACCACAGAGATCAGAATCAGATGTAAGTCAATAATAGTCAAGATTCACTTGTCCAGAGTCTGTGCTCTTCCCAAGGCACTTATTGTTGGGTTAAAATTTGTGAGATTTAACCTTTTATGATCTTTCGCCTGCCGATCAGCCCCCAGGACTGGGGCTGATTATATATCTCAGTGGCCAACTCAAAAACGAAAAGTGTACATAAAATAACTGTCTCTATTTGCTTTCTCCAGTGACTAACAGAAATACAATAGAGATAGCAAACACAAATGACGTCATTCGACAGCTATTTGGTGTACACTTTTCCTTTCTGAGTTGGCCACTGAAATACATAATCAGCACCCTGGACACGGTACTGGTGTGTGTGGACAGACCTTTACTCTGACTTCCTAGAATCAACAATCCTTAAGATACACGAGATACTTTAACCTTTATTATTCGGTATGCTACAACCTTTATTCAATAGAGGTCATTGCTCTCTAAATCGATTTATTTTTTGTTGAAACGAAATTCATGCTATATTATTTATAAATCGACTAGCTGCCCCAGCGAACTTCGTCCCGCCAACATCAGAAAAAAAAAGACAAGCCCACTGAGTTTCTTTCGCCGGATCTTCTCAGTGTGTGGCCGCGTTCCGATCCGGTGGTAGTTTTTAAAATTATATAAACGCGTCACAAAATCTTTGTATCCATGTGAATAAATAGATTTTGAGTTTGAGTTTGGATCGTCCACAGTAATAAATATGTAATTTGCAATTCTAACCTACAAGTGATTTTTGATTTTTTTGCATTTTAGTAAAGATAATGATAATAAAAATAAATGCATTTTTTAAACTCTATGTACCTTTAGTAAGTAAGTCACCTTTGTCAAAATAATCTAGGTACCTTTTAACTGTATCTTAAAGGTGAATAGATTACCATATCGCTGGATATGTGTATCATTTCGCTGGATAAACTTTTCATTTCGGTGCACATAAAAAAATAATCGGTGCTGTATAGTGATATCGGTGGAAACCAGAATTCAAAATGAATTTTCTCCTTAGTCTCAAATGATACGTTGATTATACTAAATTTGGGGATATTTACTATCCTAAAGATTACATAAAACCTGAAAAATATGCAAAAAATAAATAATTGAAAAAGTTCACCGATATGACAAAAAAAATGGCATTTGTTGAAATTCACCCATCAGTGTCCTTTAAGTTTCCTTTCCATTGCCGACAAGGAACCCTGAAACGACCAGTTTATAGCAGAACTAAGTAGCATTTCAAGTAATATTACAAGTCTACAATTTCTCTGAAATTCTATTTACCGTCGCGCTTTCGTACGTGACCCAAGTTGTTCGAACGAAGTAATTTCTAACCCAATGCGGGATGCATACTAATCTTAAGAGTGCGCTTTCCACGGAGGAGTATTTATTCAAATATACCGCAGATGATATAGTTTGTAAGAGACAGTAGCAACAGTTTCTACTTCGCTATCTCACTAAGCAAACCTGATGCGAAGATGACATGTCTCTTTTTTTGACAATGGAAGGGAAACAAGCAGACGAATTTCCTGATGATAAGAAATTCACACCGCCTAGAGTCAAACGTGGTAATGGTGCATTGCCAACCTAAGGCCGGGCTGTTAGGCCTCGAGCAAAAGTAAGTTTACCGGCTATTTTACCCTCCGAACTGCAACACTCAACGGCAAGCATTGGACGTTAAGGTGTCAGGAATAGGTAGGTACCAATCCGAGCGAGTCGCTGCGAAACTCTACTACTAGTGACGGTAAGCCTATGCTCGCCTTTTACGAGCTGCCTGGCAGGAAGGCAGATGGTCTATTCTGCAAAGGAGCCCGGACCAATATGGGGAATCAAGTCAAGTCTCTTTAATCAAGTCAAGACTTTTTTATGTGAGAGGTCAGCCAATAAGCACACGGGTCTCACGATAAACAAATGTGGCTTATAGACACCATATAAGATAGAAGAAAAAGATAGAGAAACGTCGCTATCCCGTGGCCGGGATGTAAGGCCTATAATTGTGCAAGTCGTCGGCTACCTTACCCTCTGGAGTCTGGACCACAACACGACAAAGTCATTGGCGGCAAGAACAGGCAAGGCCAGGTAAGGTAAGGTAGATGCAGCTGGATTACTAAGTACTGTACACTTTTCACAATTTGCGGTTGGTAAAACTCCATTTCAGATATTTCAATTTTAGCTTTTTCGAGTCGTAACGCAAAAAGTGGTTTTTATCGTATTAAAAAAATGTGAAACGCTATTTGTTATTAATTTAAGATAACATTTGCACTGTTTCATTTAGATTTTTTAATTTTTCAAAATTATGATAACAGCCCTAATGATGCTGTAAAACTGAAACTGTTGGCTAATTTTGTATATCACAAATCCTATTAATATTATAAATGCGAAAGTTTGTATGTATGGATGTATGGATGTAATGTATCTTTCACGCAAAAACTACAAAGCCGATTACGATGAAATTTGGTATGTAGGTAGCTGAAGACCCAGAATAACATATAGGCTACTTTTTATCCCGGAGTGCCCGCGGGATTGGGACTTACGCGGGTGAAAGCGCGGGGCGCGGCTAGTATATAATAATTGAAACAGAGAAGGTATAAAATACCCCTGTTTCTTTAAATTTGGAAGAGAAAAGTTATAGTTTTGGTTGTAAGCAGAATGGAGGTAGCGGCAAGTCTTAAGGAGTCCCCCATCTCTAGTCTCTACATATAATACCTACTCCTAAATTCTTTTGTTTTTTTTTAATTAGAAACAAGACTGCATTTAAATTCTGCCAAATAGAAATATTTGGCATTGAAAATATTAAGATGCGACAGTCAGATATATATAAATAATTTTTACTATCGTATTTATCATGATTATCGCAGTTTTTGATATAAAAGCAGCAAGTCTTACAGATTTGTGACACTATCATAACGGAGGCCTCGTAAGGTTTGTTGGAATCGTTTTATATGATAACATTTACTCCCAAGGGAGCGAAGTATCGAAATGTGGAGACAAAACTGTATTACGTGCGTGTTAGAAGGGTGCTGGGTGGGGAGGGTGGATCTAGGGTTACTGCTTGTTACAAAATGTTTATCTTTTTTTTTTTAAAACGCGAATATAAGTACGAGTACAAAAATCAAAATTATTTTAAACTTCCGTATCTAGGTAGAAAGAAATAGACAGAGGTAGACAGAAGAGAAGAAGAGATAGGCAGAGGTGCAACTAGGCTAACCACGACTAGCCAGACACTAAGTTTCACAAAACGATACGTGGCAATTCTATCGCCAACCGAGCACGTATTCATTCCCGGGAAAAAATGTTTTTATTAGTTTTACTAGATATTGCCCACGCGGGCCAATGCTCCCACAGGAACAATTTTCCGGGATTAAAACTTTCCTATGTGTTAACCCGAGTTACCCTCTATGTGTGTACCAAATTTCATAAAAATCGGCTCTGCGGATTTTACGTGAAGTAGTATCAAACAAAGAAACAATCAAACAAATATACTGACTTTTACATTTATAATATTAATAGGATAGGAAATGAATAAGATAATACTGCAACAAGCCAGAGTATAGAGTTCGACAAATCACCAATGAGTGTTCAGTTTTTTGTAATGATGGTGCTAATGATATTTAAAACAAAGTTTGCCAAGCACTCAAAATTTGATCATACATTTTTTATGTACAAAAAGAAATTAATTTAGATTTGACAACCCTAATATTACCCCAGCGTGGCAAATCTCGGGAGCAAAATATGTCAATCAAATATCCTTAATGGGGGCCGTTTCCGCTAAGGTTATTAGATAAATATATTCCCTTTCTCATCCTGATGAAGCAAGCTACAGAATATTACTGATGTATACCCTCGCAGAGCTATACAAATATTCATGCCTATAGAGCAGGATCCCAGCTCCCCAAGACGTTCTTTATTTTCTCATAAATAATATATGTGGGACAGCGTCATATCTAATATCTATAAATTTTCCGTCCATACAAGGTTGCTGATATGCATACACTCAAAGTAGGTACAGAAGATTGTCCTGCAAACACTTCCTTATCCCACACATTTTATTCATAAGAAAATAAAAAAGGTCTGGGAGCTCTGGGATCTCGGTGGTCTTCTTGTCAACGATAAGTTTAATTAACGAACAAATGTTTTGTAATTTTCGTCATCCCTACTTGAATGTCAAAATATTGTACACCATAATGATTATTAAAAGTTAGTAATACATTTTTGTTACGTTTATTTATTACAAGCTATTACCTACCTGCTGCACGAGTACTCAGTGTATATATTCTAAACACACACTTACAGATTATTCTCTGTGGTTTAGCGGTTCAGCTGTTGGACTTGACTACTTGAGGTCCCGGCTTCGAATCCCGGGTCGGGCAACAAAAAGAAAATTGGATTTTTCTAATTTTCTAATAAAAAAAAAACGTTGCTCGGGATTGGAAAAGTGCCCGGTTGGCGATAGGCTTGCCACCTATCATATTGTGAGACTTAGTGTTTTCGGCTAGTCGTGGGTGCCTTGGTTGTGCCTCTGCCTACCTCTTCGGGGATATGGACGTGAATATACTTTAGATTATAGTTAACTCTTTACACCTTAGAAAACGTATAACGCCCATATCCCCGAAGAGGTAGACAGAGATACAAAAAGGATACAATGTCTTAAATGGCGAACCTATCTTCCATTGAGGACATCTCTAATTCATCACAATGTTTTCACTAAAAAAATAAAAAACACGTATTTCTATTGACAAAACCATGAACCGAACCTAGGGCTAAAGTTTATGAAAATTGAATTGAGACCTTCCTGCTTTTCCGCCGGTTGAAAATCTTTAAACTATTAATAGTAGAGCAGTCAATCTAAAAACGTGGCGCGTCTATACGCCTTGATTGGTTAAAAATAGCTTGTTTGCGTCAAAAGGTGTATTATAATTATAAAACACTTAATTTTAATTAGCTTCTGCGTACAACATTTTCATCAATCAGCTTGGTGATTGATTTGAAGCTGATACTGTTATGAAAATAGCTTAAGTAGAGTAAAATACAGGGACAAACACCAACGAATTTCTTGTTAGTGAAAAATCAACATAACATATAAATTTCTACTAATTTTAAAGAAGGAAAAAATATCGGGCCCTACACGGGATTTAAACCTGTACTCTTTCGTCTCTAGCCGACGAATGTTCTTACCATTTGAGTTACTGAATGAATGAATTTGTTTTTATTCAAATTAAGTTCTTACTGAGGATTCAAGTTCTGTGGCGAAATTTTCAATTTGTTTTTTTACCGTTAATGCGGGTAGAATGGGGTTAGTGTGCGAATTTTTGCTATAAAATTTGTCTGTATTTATCACAATATAATAAAGACTATAATACCAGGTTTAACTTCGAATTACATTAGTCCATGTTTATTAATAAGAAGACTATTATTAGGAGTTGCCTTAGCCTTACATTAAAAGCTTGTCACGAAAATCTATTTTTAACTAGTCATTTCAAAATGAGTTCCATTAATATTTTGGTATTCTTGTTCCAGGTCTAGCAGAATCCAGACGTCCAGAGCCGTACTACGGACGAGTTATTGGTAGACTCACTCACTATGCGCACGGGATACGCGGAACGGTATACGCAGTAGACGAAAATACCGTATTCGTACGTGGATTCGCGTACGACGGCACTGGTCCAGATGCTTACTTCTGGGTGGGAGACACTCCCCAACCCTCACCCGAGGGGATACTAGTGCCGTATCCTGAGGATTACGTCAGTCGGTAAGGGTTATTTACTTAACTACCTCTATGCCGCGGCTTGATTCAAATTTTATTAATTATCTAGAACTAGTTATTCCAAAATTGTACTATGTTACATTACTACTATAATATACATCTTGATGGCTACATAATTAAGGGATCGAAATTGTATTTAAAAGGTGGTATCTTCACGCCCATATCATCAAAGGGGTACACAAAGGTATAACCAGTGCACCCTCAAATAGACGAAGACACTAAGAAAGAAAGAAAAAAAAGGATAGGTGGCAAACCTAACGATAACCGGGCACATATTCAATCCCGGGCACCGTATTTTTTTTAGAAAATGTATATTTTCTAATTTTCTTTGTCGCATGATCTCGTGTTCGATACCCGAGACCTCAAGTAGTAAACTCTAAACTGGACCGCTAGTCCACAAAAGCAACTAAGTTTTAAATTAATTTTTAGAAATATAAAGTTAACAACAAATTGATAAAATGTATAATTAAATTTTATATAATTTAACGTTAACTTAATTATTGGTAACAATTCACAACACAAGAAAGAAAGAAAGAAAATTATTTATTTGCGGAAATATGTGTGTAAATTAGATGTTACAAAAATATTTAAGTATATCAACATATTCTACCATATTTTGGTGTGCAAATATTTTAACATTTATAAAAAATATTATTTAATAAGGTACTATATGCTTTAGCTTCTAAGCCAATTATTTACATTTATAACTAGATTAATTATTTATTACCAAATCATTTAAGAGTAAGTACTTATCTGTTGACTGCATTTGCAACAGTAAAGTTGTGTGATTGGGATTTAAAAAAGAGCTTGTTGCGTTAGTTCGGCCATGTGGAAAGACTGATAGGTAAAAGATTCACAAAACAGATAGACAATGCAAATGTGGATTTACATCCATCCATGGAAGTCTAGGAAGCCATTCCACAATCAAATTGCTTGAGATTTATCTGCAGGTGGTGTCAAGAGCCTCTGAAATTGTCGCACCTATTTGTATAAAAAAAGTAATGAATGTGAAGGATGAAAGCTTCTCTAGCGGTTTTTTATGTGAAAATCAAAGCATGTTTTTCTCTACCACATTTTCCAGCATTACTCTTCTTAAATGAATAAATGAACCCTGGACAAGTTACACAGATTGAATCTAGGTTAGATTACACAGTAATCAAATTATATGCTTGTGTTATGGGTGTTAGTCAATGTTTCTAATACAAAGAAATACTTAAATAGATACCAGAATACATTTAATAAACACGCAGACCCGGAAATGCAGACATCTGAATGTTTATCTCACAAATTGGCTGTTTGGAATCGCATCAAATTCGGTTGGCTGTTAGCCGAATAACTACGTAACAAACATACACACACAACTTACATTCGAATTGAGAAGTTACTCATCTTTTGGAGTCGGTTAAAAACAAAGTCACTTAGTCCCAATGTATGCTTAGATCTTTAAAATACGCAACTGATTTTGATGCATTTTGTTTATTGGATAGAGTAATTCAGAGGTAAGGTTTCATGTAATAATTAAAAATGAAATAGAAATTTGTCCACTCGTTTAAAGTTGGGACGGGCTACTTGTATTCATATATAAAGATTTTCGTCATATAGTGAGCGAGTTCACTCCGATTTCGTAATGATATTAAATCATTTTTTACAAAGGTCATCATAGGTAGTTTAGAGAATTGTGTGGTAATTTTTAGCGCTAACACAATTATTACGAAACGATCTTTGTTAACTCTAACGTGTTTTTCACACGTAAAAACTTTTAAAGGGCTTTGTTTTGTAAATTTAATAAAAATATATTACTTAAAATTTGCTCAGGTTTTAAAAAAAGGAACGGAAGCTTTACTGCTTATTTTCTAGCCATTGGATGAGCTCGGAAGTGGTTATTGTTGGAGAGCTTTCAAAATGTGTGTAATACAATAACTAAATAGGTATAACGTAGAGAGTAGAGACCCAAACACACATACGCGCTCAAATATTCTTATGCACACGTATTCTCTTAGGAATTAAAGTCTTTTTATTTATGAAAACCACATTTTTTATTTCCAAATTCAATTTTTTTAAATTTTTTTTATCGCCCCTGTGGTCAAGGTGTTCAGGTGTTGGACTTGACTGTATGAGGTCCTGGGTTCGTATCCCGGGTCGGGCAACCAAAAGGAAATTTGGTTTTTCTAATATTCAAATAAAAAAAATGTTGCTCGGGATTGGATATGTGCCCGGTCGGCGATAGGATTGCCTATATTGCTTATGAAATACAGACTAAAAATAAATGATATATTGTAGAAATATAGAAAAAAGTATCTTACGCTCGTATCCACTAACGACCAATATTAATAACCTAACTAAGATAAGAGGTCATGCTATTTTAGATCAGTTGCCAGGTAACCGCTGTAAGTTTTCAATAATTAACATAAAGATCTTAACAACAAAACTATAAGGCGTAAGGTCTACAAGGCGTATCTTTGTATGTAGATGGGTTATTAAAATTGAACGTTAGAGGTACAACTAACATACCCTCGAGTAGCCGAAGGCACTTTATGCCCGTTTTCACCAACGAATCTTAAAATTTAAGGGTCCACTAAACACATTTAGATGACACCTAGCAAGAATTTCATTTTCACCAACGTCTAAGTGACACTTATGTTCTTAGGTGTTCCCTAAAACTTACGGGCCCGATTGCTCATTGCTTATCCGTCCCCTAACTTAAGGTGACAGTTATTGTAAAAAGTTAACATACATTTTTCCACATAGAAAAGTGATTTGAACCAATTTTAAGAGAATTTAGAAGAAGTTGAAACGGTATTTTTTTAACAGACCGCGTATTTATCGTGAAAGAGCAAACCATTTTGAGAAATATGACGAATTCGATTTTTTTGTTAGATACAGGCTATCTAAACAAAATGTTAAAATTTTGAATTTAAGGATGATAATTGATAGGTAAGTATTTTATTTTAGCACTTGCCCTGTTTTATGATAGCTAAGTCTTATATTTTGTATGCCACATAAAATTAAAATCTACATAAACCTACAGTACTGATAACATAAAAATAGGTATTAGATTGTACTTTCATGCAACTGTAAATACCTACTAACATATTAAAATATTTTTTTGTGAATAAATCAGTGCCACCTGTAAACCAACTCTTGTTTGTGTACTTTGAGACACTTTGCTACAGTCAATTTTTCGTTAACCGTCGCAGATTTAGGCGGCTTCAGGGTAGCAACTTGCAGTCATATAATAAAACGAATTTCAATATACCTAGCCATTGTATCTCTGGAAGAAGAGTTCCTAAGATTGTCCGAGTGACAGGAAGAAACAATGATTTCAAAGGGAAAAAATATCCAAAGTGAAATGACAATTTTACAAAATAGCCTGGTTACCAATAAAATTTTAATTTTAAAAGTTGTAAGAGAATAAAATTTGTACAGTGACCTAAGTACTCGATCACTATTATTCAAAATAGGCACATGTCTCCGTTTAGCTATATTGAGTTGTCACTTGTCAGCTTGACGTTATGTCAATCGAATTTTAAGGCAAAAGCATGCGCTTTTTTGTGCCTTAAGTAAGCATCAAATACATTGAAACATATAATAATCTTGAAGATATGTCACCGAAAGTTAAAAAAACAATGTTTGTGTTCTATATATTACTTCTTTATCTAATAATTTCGTTATTTAACGATGAGATTAACTTATCGATTAAGAATCGATTTTTGGTCACAAGTATTGTATTAAAGAATCGTCACTTAGTTAAGAGTCACTTAGGGAGGTAACACTTAGCTTGGTGAAAACGAATTTAGGTTCGGGTTGGATTTAGGGGATCTTTTAAACTAAGAGTCACTTAACTACGGAATCCTTCGGTGTTAGTTGGTGAAAACGGGCATAGTCACACATTGCGATAGGTGGTACCTATTGACAACCGGGCACTAATGCAATCCCGGGCAACGGTATTTTCATTAGAAAATTAAAAAAGTGCATTTTCCTTTTTCCCAACTCAGGGTTGGAAGTCGCTATCGCACCACCAAACCGCTCCATCACAGAAGCGGTAAACTAATTATCTATACATATAATAAATCTGTAGAAGGGTCCAATTCCGTACATTGAAAATATTGAAAAAATAAATAGCGGGAGGTGTTACTGAATAGATACTAAACCCAAATATGTGATTAAAAATGTTTTTGTCTGTCTGTCTGTCTGTATGTTCAGGCATCATGTGAAAACTAACAATTCGATTTCGATGAAACTTGGTATAATTATACCTTATTATCCTGGGCATAAAATGGGACACTTTTTATTTCAGAAAAATACGTAGAAAAAAAATCTTAATTTTTCAGTTTTATCACGCAAAGACCGAAATCCGCGCGGACGAGTCGTGGGCGGAAGCTAGTCTAACATAAACTTTTAGAAATTTAAGTTAAGTCCTTCCTTTCAGAACTATTTTAGTGGACGTACAAATCTTAAAAATTATGTAATAAATTTCAGAGATCCTCCCGTCCTGTCTGCGCATACTAATTCTGACATCCTGCTGCGGCTGCCTGGTGGCAAGAGGCTGAGAGACATCAAGTGGCTCAGCGTCTGGTGTCGAAGATTTACAGTACGTATTTTATATAATAAACCAACTGAGTAGTCTATTAATATTCATGCTAGTGGTATATAGATGGTGATTCTGCTGTTTACAAACTAAAACTATTTAGGATGCATGCTATCTTTTTCAAATTCAATAAATACAAAACCTACCTTATTTATACCCAGATGTTTTGAAATAGTATCAACACCTACATTTGGAATTCAAAGTTACAGTCAATTTTGAAGAAAACCAAATAAATCAAAAAAGTTTTTAGGTAAAATAAATTAACATCGATTACATTAAATCGATGACAACAAAACATAGATTTTTAATTATCTAGATTCAATTTAGTTGCCTAAAACTACATCGTAGATAAAATTTAATATTTTAAGCTACTTAAGTGTCGAATGTCATGCAAATATACTAAATCACTCTAGTTCTCTATAAAAAAATGCGTCTACCTGTTACCATTTTTAATCTTTAGCAAAAAAATATGTTTATTGTATGGGGTATGTATAAACCCCCCTTTACATGTATCTATTTTTAATTTTAGTATTTGTTGTTATAGTGGCAACCGAGATACATTATTTATTTATCACGGTTTAAGAGATACAGCCTGGAGACAGACAAACAGATAGACCGACAGAAAGCGGAGGCTTAGTCATGGGTCCGTTTTAACCCTTTGGTACGGAACCCTAAAAATGAAATTCAGTAGACCTCTGGTCTAGATAAATATGCTATTTGCGAAAAATAATCAAGGAATAATTGATCTAGCTGTTGAGCTGATTATGTTGTATAAACATTTGGGCGTCAATAAATATTATTATATAAGTACGTTCATAAAATGAATAATAAGCACAAAGTAAATATAAAATGAGTGATGTGATAACTTATACCAAAATATCGATTAGGGAGACGCGCAAACTCGCGGTTCCCGCCAAAAAATGGCGGTTGCCGCTGTTAAGTTTGATGAGTCAATGATTTAGAATCACACCGTGTTTTATTTTCATTAGATTAACGATGTTTTATGTATTTATAAACAGATCTCATTGTTGTTTTTAGACGATTACCATTAGAAAAATTGTCGGCTTTAACTAGCTGCTAGAACACAGATTTTATATTTTGAAAAAAATAATTATAATACCTACGTAGTAATTACCATGCTCTTAGATTTGAATGATAAAGACTAAATATTTTGAAACTCGAAAATAGAGTTGAACATTTACACAACTCCTAAATATTCCCTACGGCTACCGGCTAAGCCGCTAATATTATTTTTAAGGCAGATAAATCATCTAAATCTTAGAAAATAATAATGCTCTGAATATTCGAGAAATGAAATACTTTAACTCAAACGTTCCGTTAGTGTAAATACGTTTTTAAGTCTCAGCTACATCCCTTTGGTTTCACCCGCTGTTAAAAAAGTAACTCTGTTCTTCTTGTTCTTTTCGTCAAAAAGTTTTATTTAAAACTTTGTAACGACTACTGTGCGTATAATGACTATAAATAATATTATATTAAATAACATACAAACCTCTTTACAAACTTGGAGGCTTGAGATAGGTATGTAGATGTTACCTGTGGCTTCTAAAATATAAATTAGCAACCGGATTTCCCCATGGTTGGCAATAATAGTCGCATATATCTTAGGTACTAGTTTAATCCACCAGCAGACACTGAGATGGTCACCCATAAAACTGGCTCACTAACTTTTACATTTATGATGGGGTAGTGTTAGATTCGAATTTGCAGACAAATTTATTCATTCACATCTACATGTTTGTCTTGTGCTCTTTTATGGTAGCTGGTTAATTTACGAAATGAATCATTTAAAAGTAGCTTCACGCCCATATTCCCAAAGGTAGGCAGAGGCACAACCAGGGCACCCGCAACAAGCCGAAGACACTAAGTCCCACAATGTGCTCATCGCCAACCGGGCACATATCCAATCCCGGGCAACATTTTGCAGAGACGATCGTCATTTACCTGTGCTTTTTTTCATCAGGAAGTGCGCCTGATTTTACTATTACTATAAATACTCGTATTTTTTCCAGGTAAACTTTGGCGATGTCTTCATCCCTCCAGGACTAGACCCTCCTAGACCTCGTGTTCTACCAGAGTTCAAGCGGTTGGCGCACGGTCTGCGTTCGGGCAACATCAGCGTGTTGGACGCTAAAACTTTTTACATACCCAACCTACACTACGACGGAGCGGGTCCAGATGCCTATTTCTGGGTTGGAAACGGCTCCGAGCCTAATCCATTTGGAACTAAGGTAATTTTAACGAACTCAAAATGATAGTAAGCAAGAGATAATTCTTAGCTCGTACACTCAAGCATAAGGGACGATCAAAATCACTAAGTGATGAGGTTTTTTTTTTTTAATCTTTATTTATAGGCTTTAGTCGTGAAACGACTATGCCAGCCTTAAGTGATGAGGTTAGATCAGTCATTTATTACCTTGCCCTTACTCTAATTTCCAAACCAACATAACAATGTTGAGAATTGATGTTATTACACTAAGAATAGATAAGGGCATAGTAACCATCGACCACATATTTCAGGACACTACCATGAAGATCGAATGGCTGCACTTGTTGAACAACCCCTCAAATTTATAAAATCATCTATTTTTTCTCGATTACATTTCAGGTTCCCAACGAAATGGGTTCTCTCCATCCACTCCGAGGTTATCAAGGCGAAGATATCGAGATAGTGCTGCCGGGCAAGCTCACAGCATATGACATCGACTGGCTAGCAGTGTGGTGCGTCGAGTATCGACATAACTTTGGACACGTTTACATCCCTAAAGATTTGGACGTGCCACCCGCTTTAGGACAAACTAAAATTACAGTGAGTTTGGTAAAGCATTTATTAAGTTGTTTTTCAGGCAGCTACCGTAAAATAAGGAAATATTGCAGGTAAATTTAATACTTGAGGCGAAGTCGATTGCTCCTATGTTCCCTTGAAAACATTTTAATGTATGTTGGGTCGTTATATGCCTAAAAACGGTGGGCTTTCTAAATGCGCCTGTAGATGGCGCCTGTGGCGTTAGCGGGCAACACTAGTCTCCGTCAATCGGTCCGGTCGAGCTGACCAACGCAGGAGCGACACCTTATATTCTACGCACCAAAATTACATCGGCTACTGCCGCAGCGTTTTGCTCTGTATGCAAAATTGTATAAGTACAATCCACTGAAAATGTTTTATTCCGACCTACACAATGTACTTTTCTCTTACAACAGCCTGTGTAGTAGGTACTTAACCGTGACAATTAATTGTGTGCATTATTAAAATTCCGTACCTACTATTGATGAGTATAATGGTCGTATACGGCTTATGAATAAATTAACATTCAACGTACAATGTAAGAAGTATTGGTAATGCTTCTCATAAAAAATCAACAGCTTTTATAGTTTCGAAGTAGTTACAAATGGTTCTGCTGGAGAAGACGGACTCGCAGCAGAGCTGCTATGCTAATAGAGTAGATAACAGAGCAGATATGCTAATGCGAATTGGGTCATAATCTAGCAAGGTGCAATAATATGCCGCATACGAACATTGTACTTGTTGGAGGTACGGCATTTAAAGTTTTTTAATTAATCGGAATTTATTAAGGCGGCTCTGCAGCAGAGCATGACACAAATAATATTATTTGTTGTATTATTAAAAACTATATAGTTTTTAAGAAAATTACGCGTAATTAAATAACTCTGCTTATTGAGTTCGAAGTCACATTACAGTCCGAATACTTCAAATAATTAACTCAGTAGGTACCTACCTACCTACCCTACCATGTTTATATTTTTCAACATTTAATTTTCCTTTTTTGGACAGGACAAGACTTATGGACATACTGCCATGCATAAGGCTAAGAAGATTGTTTATCTGTTTGTTCTACAGCATTATTAACAACTTTAATAAAATATAATATCATAACAAAATTAATACTGTGTGTTTATAACTTTCAGTCTGGATAATGGAAGACCAAAACTCACTAACTTTTGTACTTTTTTTTGTTTGTGTTTTAACAGCTGGCTTTGGAGTTTTTATTTTAACTAATTTATTGCAGGTTAAGGGAAAAAAGAAGCGTCCGACTATTCTGACTAACCCTAATAAAACAAATCGACGACCACCCCTAGCTATAAGATCGCCTTAAGTTTGTTCGGTTTAAGTTTTTTTTTTTACTTTTTTCTTGTTAAATAATTAAGATGTTTCAAAAGTAACAACGCGTAATGCTGGGAAACCCAGGAAAACTGTTCTTTTTTATTGAGCGACGCTCAATATCAATTATTAGGTCCTTTTAAATTTACGGTATTCAGCCTACAACGAGCAATAATTAAACTTATTTTATAATTTTTCTTTCGCCACAGCGTATTAAGGCAGAGATGGCAGTTTAGGAAACCCTGATAAATTGAAATCATGAGCAAAAAGGTCGCCTTCAACAACCCAAAAATATAAAAAAATTGTAATAGTCACACCTCGTACTCAATATGTCCTGCCAACACACACAAGGGACTTGGCGTGAAAATATGCGTACATGTCCTAAGATTAATTGAACTGTTGACTTCTTACATATTACTTATGTTATAGCTACAGTAGTGTTTTAGGAGTTTGTGTTTGGGTTGGGAGGGAGGCTTGCGTTTGCCGCATTTCTTGGATTCGTGGGATCCGATAGAATGTGAATACCCCGTGTATTCTAAGTTTGGTGGGCACATTTGCGTCCGGTGAAAAGAACCGCTTCAATAGACCCACCCAGTAACCAGAATGCAGCACCAAGTCGAGGTACGATCTGCCGAGAGACGGCCCTTGTTGCTTGCGTTTAGGGTTGCCAGGTCATCAAACCTAAAAGCCGGAAAGTGCAGCCAGTTTGGCCGGACATTTTGGGCAGAAAAGCCCGGAAACCCTATATTATTGAGGATTTATATATGTATGGGCGGTGGCCTGCGTGAGCGACCGACGCGACATTCGACTCTCGTCGCTTGAGCTCGGTCGCGCTCGGCGCTTGGTCGTGCATGAAATGGAAAAGCCTAACAAAAGCCGGACACGCTCTTATTTGGCCGGACACGCAACCAAAAAGCCTGACTGTGTCCGGCATTATCCGGACGTCTGGCAACGCTACTTGCGTTGTAGGGAACAGTCACCATCTAAATTATGATGTCGCGGGCTTTGCACATTCCCTATTAGGTATTACTTTACTCTTTGCTGTGCTATGCCCAGAAAGCCCGACGAAGTTGTAAAAACCGCAAGGTTAGCAACAAGTTACTTAATTTTAAAAAAAATCTTGCCATTTGGGTAGCTAAGTGCTAGATTCAAAAACAGTTTATTCACGGCGATTACTCAAAAGACAATTAAATTACTTTGAACATCTTACTTATTTTCTAATGATTATTGTTTAATGTTGTGGTTATGGTTATTGTGCATAAATTGCTAATAATAATGATTAAAACTTTTGCCATGTCTTTGCTTTCCCTGGAATATCTTATTACAGCCTGCTTGGTGGTACAATCCGGTAAGTGATCATTTTATTCTTTTAAGTTAGGGACCGCACACACGACCGATTCTTATTCAAAGCAAAAAAGAAATACTTTTAATTTCACAACAATTTTGACGATTAAATAAGGATTTCCAGTATTCTAATTGTAAAGCAAAACAACAAAAACTAAAGGAAATTGTGCTTACTTTCAAAAAAAAGCACTATACTTATTTAATTACCTAGATATTTTGTTTCGGTTACGTTTATGTATCAAGATCTAATTTTCAAAAATAATATAGATACATAACTACAAAACCATACACTGATTTCACTTTTAACACTTGGCAGCATGATATTATTATTATTGAAAAAAAAGACAAGCCCGCTGAGTTTCTTTCGCCGAATTTTCTCAGTGTGAGGCCGCGATTCCGATCCGGTGGTAGTTTTAAAAATGTCGACGCGCACAAATACCACTTGTATGGTTCATGTGAATAAAGATTATTCTGATTCTGATTCTAACATGTATAATAATACTAGCTGTTGTCCGCGTGGTTAACGGTCACACAGGAACATTTTTCGCGATAAAAACTGTCCTATGTGTTAATCCAAGTTACCCTCTATGTGTGCCCCAAATTTCATGAAAATTGGCTTTGCAGTTTTGCGTGAAGGAGTAACAAACAAACAAAGAAACATAAAAACTTTCGCATTTATAATATTAATAGGATTATTTTCACTTCCTGCACTCTGTAACTTTGCGGATCATTATTCATTAAACACAGTTGACTAGCTCTGACATTTACACAACAGACACAAACGGGCTATTCAATTAAAATTAATAAGGCTTACAACGTGTCTGAGCTACTCCGGATGATGCACACTGTGCATCATACGTTCTTCTTCACGTCCAATCGTGCTATCACATACTGTGTGAATCCAAAAGCTTGTAGATAATTTACTAACTACTTTGAAAAAATTACGAAGTTTTTGCCATGGATTGAACATACTAATACTTTGCACTCTCTATAAGGCCAATGCACACTGCTCTACATAACTAACATAACATAACTTAACTTAACATGATAACATTTAAATATTTTACTTATTATACTTATTTAATTTTAAGTAATATTAAAAAAAAATAATAAGATATTTAAATAATTATAAAAAAGGTATCAGGTTTCTAAATATTTGTTTATAATTTGACGTTTTTTAATTAGATAAATAGAAGCATTTTCACCAAATGTCTTACATTTTTACACAATGTTGTAGAAGTTGAGAAATTATTTAATAAATTATGTATTATTTGTGTACTTATTTCATATTATTTCTTAATTATTATGTGTTTATTCACTGTGTTACACATTTTGTTACAATAATGTACTGTCATTATTGTTTTATTATATTATATGATACTAAATAATAATACTATTACAGACTAGCTCGACGACTTCTCAGACTCCTTTCAGTGCTTCTAATAACTGTAAAGAAATTCTTGACAAGCGGCTGCAAGTGCGATGGGAAATACAGGTAATATTTTACACCTTTTTTAGTTTTTAAAACTTATTTTAATTTTTTTGCATGGGATTAAAAAAGCGAACAGACAGTTATCTGATGATAAAAAATGCACGTCGCCAATATTTGTAGTAGGCTAACATAGTATTTGTATGTCCTATCTGTCTAAGGCTGTAATGTCCTTGTGCGTGAACAAATTTATCGCCTATTTAGATACCCTTTGAAACGAGAGACCACCACATACTTATATCAAGTATATACGTGTATAGCGATAAAATTTATATAGCCATATATTTAATGTAATCATAATTTAAACAAAAGATAGTAATTACATTATAAAAATATAGATATTCTAGTGTTTAGGATATTTTGATTTATGCCTTACTATTGTCGTTCGTGTGTTTAAGCCATTATATTTAATCAACATATTTAGGTTTTACATTAATTATTGTATTTTTACTTCCAAGCTATTGGTAGCCCGTGAATTGAAAAGGTAAATGTAATAAAATTAAAGATCTAATGTTTATAATAATGTTGGTAATTATGTAATATTATGCCAAAAAAATAACGCAATAAAACTCCAATAATCCGCCATCTATAATAAGTAAATCTTCTAAGTATACAAAAATAAAAAAAATCCTCGATTACCTTGTGATTCCATCATCAGATCCAGACGTGATGGCAATGAGACCACTTTGGAAGTACGTCCTTTCAAATAAAAAAGTGTATTTATATCGGTTCAGAAATGATGGAGAAATCGATTAACATACACAAAAAAAATACATAAGAGTCGAACATATAACCTCCTAATTTTTTTATATACGTTAAAAACTACAAAGTGCAGTTTTGTGTGTTAGGTTATTTGTGTGTTAGTCAAAGCATGAATACCAAATGATTTAAATATAATAATCATTAAATGTCGGCTCTGTGGTCGAGTAGCATTGTTGACATTAACTACGTGAGGTTTTGGGATCTATTTCCAGATCGGTCAACTCAAAATATTTTTTTTCAATTATATTTTTTTTAATTTTTATACAATTATTTTTTGCCTGTGTTGGTCCAGGGTCTCTCTCTGTATATCCATCTGCGTAGAATAGACTATCTGCGGTTCTACCTGGCACATCAAATGAGGAGAACAATGGCAAAACGGTTAATAATTAACAAGACCACTGGTGGTATAATGCTGTGCAGTGCAACTTGCCGCAGGTAGGGATCAACCGCCTTACCTAGTCCTGCCACCATAATGACAATTTCATGTTCGTGTCCGGAGGGTAGGGTAGCCGACAGACTTGCACAATTGGCGTAATATTCCGGCCACAGGACAGCGACGCACCTACAACGTCAATGGTGTCTATAGGCTGCAGTCATCTCTTACCATCAAGGGAGACGCGTGCTTGTTCACTGTCTTGTGCCAAAAAAATATCAAAAACAACGGTGTCCGGGATAAGACAAGTGCCCGGTATGCGATAGGCTAACCACACATCACATTGTGGGACTCTAAAGTAACTTCAGCTAATCATGGGTGCACTGTAGTTGCTCTGCCTACCACTTGATAGTAGTGTGAAGATACTTACTTACTCAGAAACTTCACTGTTTAATTGATTTTGTTAAATTGTAAACAGAAAATATTTTTTTTGTAAACAGACAATGAAAATTAGTCGATCGGGTTGCGCTGAAAAAAAAAACTTAGAGAGACAAGGGAAAAAAGGAGGTTCTATAGTCGACGCCAACCTTTTTTCGAGTAGATTACCGTATAACCGTATAAAGATACCACGAAGCTGTAAAAACCTTGCGGTTGGCAACGTATTAGCCATTTCAAAAATAAAGCTGTAATAGCTATAATATATCTTCATGACCGATACCATTATCTCCGCCGCTTTACCCAAGAGCCTAACATGACTTACTGACGACTTATGACTGATGACTAATTATAATTTATTTAAATTGATGTGAAACTTTATGCAAATTTCTCCTTGATGAATGGCAAAATACTTACGTGAAGGCCAAAACATATAGAAAAGAAAGTTACCATTATGTCCAGTGATTTCTCCACCATGGGTGAACTGAAAAAAATATATTTAAAGAGCGTACTTAACTGTTCATGATCTGATAACGAGATTCTAGAAAAATCCAGGAAACCCTTTAATTTTTTTGTAGTTTTACAATATTTTATTAAAATTTAAGTTATTTTTTGGTTTCACAGCGTTTAAAATATCGTGCTAAGTATTTTATTACAATTACAAATTTACAACTCCGTTGTAATTTACTATGTTTACTAAAAACATATATCAGAAATACATCTTAGTTTAAGAACATCTTTACTATAAATTAGCAAGCCAGGATTGTAAGTATACCTACATATTTTTTTGTAAATGAAATTCAATCCAGATAACAATTTTATCGGCTCTATACGTAGAACTCTTCAATAATATATCTAAGAATTTGAGATAGAGCTATGTTAGATCAATTAATTGGCAACCACTGTTATTTTTGAATAATTAAAAAAAAATATTTCAGCAACTACACTCTAGTAGGTATGAGTATATCACTATCTACAGATAGCTTATTAATGTCGCCTGATAGACAAGTTGATAAATTCGACTCTTTCACTATTGAAAAAAACATAACACTGTCTTTGAATTCTATTTTATTGTGAACAATTATACCTAGGTATATTCATTTATACAACTTGTCCCAAAATTCGACAACAAGCTGGTACCTAGGTATATTCGTTTATACAACTTGTCCCAAAATTCGACGACAAGCTGGTATTAGGCAGTCTATTTATAAAAAAAATAATGCTCTTCCTATGGTTTTTCGTATCTTTTAAGAGGTAGTCGTTGCAATGTGCATCCTCAGGTGCTCTATATACCTCTTTATAATACTTATCCCCACCTCCACCTTATACCTGAAATGTGAACACTGAATATGTGGAGAAACTTCAACAAATTTTTTTTTGTCAGGGTAACAATATCCAAATAACACTGGCGGCTCGCCTGCGCAAGGATCAATACATGGCCTTTGGGTTATCCGGAATCGAGGGTAAGGCTGCCATGCTGGGAGCTGATGTGGTCGTTGCCTATTGGGACACCAGGTAGGTACCTAGCCATGTAAAAGTTATCAAACCCTAAGCCTATTATTTTAATCATATATCGTCATTGCATCAGATTTATGCAAGTGGTTAAATCTTTTAGTTCTCGACAGTAATACATTTTGGTTTCCTATGTTACTGCTTTTCTTATGTGATAGATCAGCGAACAAGCACACGGGTCTCCTGGTGGTAAAAGACAACCGTGGCCATAGGCACATAGATGTCACAGGTGCGACGCTGCCATGCGGCCAGGATGTTAGACTTGTTGTACAACTCGACCGGCTACCCTACCCTCTAGATCGGAACAAGACAGAGTCAATATGGCGGCAGGAATAGGCAAGGCGGTGGATCCCTACCTGCCATGCTATGGTAATTTATATATTAACCTGTATTTGACCCTTACGAGCTGCCTGGCAGAGAGTCAGATGGTCTATTCTACTTGAGGACTTGGACAGACACGGGGTTATTGGCAATGTCTAAAATTGACATCCAACCAATAATATGCTACACGTGGATGACGTGGCGTCGTGTTATTGGTTGAATATTTAAAAAAAAGGGGAACTGATGACTTTGTTGATACTGATATGAGTATGTCACCAGCAAGTTTTTTAAACTTTGAAGTTACTCTAAAGTCCTATAGGTTTATAAAGTTGGAACCGAATATAATAAAATGTATTTATTAAAAGTTACAAGCATTTAAATAATCACCTACCAACTTACAAAAGAAATATGCTGCACTACCAAATCACCGGTACCTACCAACTGTAATCGTATTAACCGACTAGGTATGCCCAATTAGATCCATTCCGGATTGCGTGAGCCTTTTATTGTAAATGTGTAAAAAACATATAAATAAAATATATCTCATATACAAGTTACACAATTTATCCCCGTGTTGGTCCGGGCTCCTTTGCAGAACAGACCATCTGCCTTCCTGAGTATTCTCGTATAAAGCGAGCATAGGCTTACCGTCACTAACACCGTGACATCTGACTAAGTGGTATAATTTAGCAGCGACTCGCCCGGATCGGTACCAATGCTTTACCTATTTCTGCCACCATAACGTCAGTTCTTGCCGTCGACGTGTTCCAGTGGAGAAGATAAGTTAGTCGGCTTGCTTTATTTTGCCCGACGCCTAACATCCCGGCCTCAGGTTGGCAAAGAACTATTACCACCTTTGGTGTATCTAGGCAACGCGAATTTCTTACCATCACGAAATCTGTGCTTGTTTGCCTTCCAATACCATAAAAAAAAACTGTTGGTTTCAGGGCAAATCAACCGCGGGTCGCAGATTACACGATAACCCACTTGGCGCAGTGTGATGGAGACAGAGGAGTGTGCCCAGACGCCAGACTCGGAGGAAGCAACGACGCAGTCCTAGGTAAGTTGTTGCAGGTCATACTACTGCAGCGGTATCCTAGTGTCCGTCATAGATACCACTGCAGTAGAAAAATAAATGTTTATATACGTGACTAGCTGAGCCGGCAAACTTTGTTCACTTGGCACTTCATACCTACCTTGCAGGGGACTTGGCGTGAAGATGTGTATAAGTAAAATTACATGTACGTTCTATTATTTCTCTAAATTCCGGATTTCAAATTATGTGGTTAGTTTACATTGACTTTGTTACATACATATATATCTTCACGCCAAGTCCCTTACGGGGTAGGCAGAGTATCGAGTGCCAGACCTCACGATCCTGACAAACCTGTCTTGCTTCCTTCCCATCCATTACCCTTTTCATACAAACAAGCCGGTTTCGGAAACTCTTGACCCCACCCTCGGATAATATCCGATTGATCTGATCGTGAAATGTCAACCTTGGTCTCCCCGGGTACCTACATCCATCCACATTCGCATTGTATATCTGCTTTGTCAATCTTTCGTCTGTGATTCTTTCCACATGACCGAACCAGCGTGGCTTGCCCTTTTGCATTTTAACATCAACACTTTCTTACAATCCCACTCTTTCTCGGATCTCACTGTTACGAATGATTTTTGTTAAGTTTGTAATTTCTGAACTACAAAACTTATAACTTGAAAATAGTTGTAGAACAATCTATAAAGCAGATAAGCACTATAAATCAAAGAAACAATAAATGAAATCGTTCGATGCGTAATGAATTATAGTCCAATTTACATTTGGACTTTTTCCCCTCTCCCAAGGGAAGCCTTTTACTGAGCGGGATACGAAGTATCCAATAAGCTTCCTCGGAGCATCGTAATTTCGTTACGATCAATTCAGTAGTTTCGGTGTAAATCACGGTTATGATACAGAAAGACAGATAAAATATCTAAAAATGGTCTTTTAGTCGCCTGCACCTATTTTTTAAATATCTCTAACATAGAAAATCCACTAAAGGGTGGATTCTGTAAGAAGTATCTTACTTATACTAATAAAAACGGTTTTTAGGCTAAGGCTTCATATTATCATAAGTTTGACTAGAAGAGACCACTTCTGCGGTCGATTTCGCTAGACGGCCTTTGTGTATTATTTCGTTAGAAGTTTTTTTTCGGATTTTATACTTTTTATGCATTCGGTGAACAACAAAGAATAAATTCATTCAATCCTATTATCAGGCACATCCATGTGACTAAATTCAGAAGACATCTGATCTACATCTTAGTGCATTGCGAGTGCAAAACGCATGGCAAATCTTGGAGTTAGGACTATAAGGATACTCTATGAATCCTTAGCAAATCTAGCTCAGGCCTATACTATTTTATTATTTACGAGAATGTCACGAGTCATTCATCCTCTATTATA
The DNA here is from genome assembly GCA_002245505.1 of Calephelis nemesis. NCBI lineage: Eukaryota > Metazoa > Arthropoda > Insecta > Lepidoptera > Riodinidae > Calephelis > Calephelis nemesis. The sequence goes on along the minus strand of NJDD01001835.1, from coordinate 123,928 downwards.
GTAGCATGAGGGTTGATTATTGAAAAAAAATATCGTATATTTCAACTCGAGTCTTTAGCTTTAGTAAATTTCATTAAAATGGGTTTAGCGGTTTAGCCGTGTCTACAAACAACATACAGAGCAACAGACAGACAAACATTCATATTTATAATATTAAGTATAGGTTACATTTAATGAACAAACGACCTCTGACTGACCTGTGAGATAATGAGCTGGTTTTTTTTCAGTTTCAGGCCACCAACAAGATGGCATCACCACAATAACATATCGTCGCCCGTTGTCTGCCACGGAGAGTAGTAGAGATAAAGAGATTGTCACAACACGACCTCAGTCGGTGATAGCGGCATTTGGGCCTCTCAACTCTAGGAATGAAGCCAATGCGCATTCTTTTATGGATACCACAAGGACTGATGTACAGATTGACTTCGGAACTCAGGTATGTGGAACTCTTCTAGAAGTAATTTGAAGATTTATTACGCCTCTTTGTAAAACTGTAGCATATGTTGACAAAAGACTAGCAATATGCGAAGAGTTGTTCATAGTCAAGTCAAATCTTACTTAATTTCGAAGGTAGAAACTGCTTGATGTCTGCATTTCCGGGTCTGGGTGTTTAAATTTATTCAGGTATATATTTGAGTATTTCTATGTATTAGTATCGTTGACTAATACCCATAACACAAGCATATAATTTGCTTACTTTGGGGTTAGATTCAATTTGTGTGAGTTGTCCATGGATATTTATTTATTGTTTTATCCATACTTAAGTACCTACATAATTAAGCGTATGAATTAGTTAAAAGGTATTCTTATCATCTTGCTTATTCCTGTCACCATACATTTCTTTTTTACCAAGAAGTTTTTTACCCAGAAGTTTTTTACCCGAAAGTTTTTTACTCAAAAGTTTTTTACCCAAGTTTCATTTATTTCCTAGCCGACTCAGCAAACTTCCTATTGCTTGACATTAACGGTTACTGGCAGTTTGTATTAAAATATTTGCAATTTGCCCTGTGCTCCCCTTCATAGGAACCTTTTCCTAGCAATTACTAACACAACAAAAAATTAGCAAAATTGGTTGCCATAAAAATGTTTCTGCACCCTTACAATAATTTTGACTCTGCCTACTGGCTGACCGGTAGAGAATGCTGAATGGCATTAACATCCTTTGCTCTGTAAGAATTTGTGCATAAAAATAAATAGTAGCCCAATTTAAAATGGTTTAGGTCTCTCATCTCTAGAAACTCTACCAAAGCGCATTTTTCATGTATACCAATAGTTCTAATATTATGACTGGCTTAGAAAGACCAGTACAATAATTATACTAAATCCACAGTAATTCTAAGGAAAGACAAAATAATACCTGGGTAACGAAACGAAAAATTTATTTTTTCCCCGTGTTGAATCGACTTTCTCTTGTTCTCCTTTCATCTAAATCCCGGCCAGGTAGCTCGTAAAAGGCGAGCATAGGTTATATAGGTCATTTGCAACTTGCCTTGCAGGGAGCCACCAACCTACTTAGTCTTACAGACATAATGGCCTCAACATTCCAACCCTATAGCCTGTAAACTTCAGCCATCCCGAATACAGGACAAGGACGCAACTATAACATCTATGGTTAAGCCACAGTTATCTCTTACCATCAGGAAAGCTATATGCTAGCCCGCTATCTTTTATCATAAAAATGTGATTAGGAAAAAGCCATATGGTGTGCAAATTAAAGAAAACTGAAATAGGTACGCCTTCGTACGTCCGGGCGAAAATGTTCACCTTACTCTCAAGTGAAGTTTGTTTAATCCTCCTAAAACTTAATGAACATGATAATTCTAGAACGACAACACCTGTATTGGTCTAGCAGACCTAGATGCAAGTGGGCCAACTCCCTGGCCGGCTCGAATAGTGGCCGGAGTGACCAACTTCACAGCCCGCATCGGACCAGCTGGTGGTCGACGAGGATATACTCCCATCACTGGTATGTATACCTCTATTTGGTTTTAACATCGGCATCAGGTTAGCAGAACTAGACAATTAGGTTTGACTGAATTTTAGTAGTTGCACTCTTAATATTTGAAAAGAAAGATCAGTAGGATTACTCTCGAAGTTAAATTCATGCAATATAGAAAAATGGAATCGACTATGTCGTTTTAGGTACTTTTGAACAAAATATTGGAGTAAGTAATTAATATTTAGTTAATAGTAAACAATACATTATTTTATCGGATTCGTTAACTTTATTTGTAACTTAATGTTAATAACCCGCTAGTGCCTAGTATTCTGTTTAAAGTGCCTAAAATGACATAATATAAGTACCTATGCGATTCCAATTTCCAATTTGCATGATATTAGAGAGAAAAACAATCGAGATTTAAGAATAACTCCACAGATTTTTTGATAACGAACGGGACTAGGATGTTTATCGTTGCCTTTTTTTCTACTGTTACAAAGTCTGAGCTTGGCGATGTTGTAGGCTCGTTTGGAGGCCACTCTGCCTTACCTAGCCAATAAACATGGCAGCGCATAATCAAGCTAGCTGCCTAAATTCTCAGTATTGCTTTATTATAGACAAGTGAAATTAAACAAAACACTGGTAGTAGATTGCTGTGCAGGAACTTCCCGTGTAGAGATACACAGCCTTACCTATTCCTGCCGCCATAACGTCAGTGCTTGCCGTTAACGTATTCCGGCTCTTAGGGCAAGGTTAAACTTACTTTTGCTCGAGGCCTAATGTCCCGGCCTTAGGTTGGCAACGCAATATTACCATCTTTGGTGTCCCTAGGTGGAGTAAATTTGTTACCATCAGGAAATCCGTCTGCTTGTTTGCCTTTCAATATCATAAAAAAACTAGCAAACCCGAAAGAAGTCCTGTCCTAATAAATCTTCTGACAATAATTATTGTTAACAAATTTACAACAATTAACGAGTTAGTGAAATTGGTACATAGATTTAGGCGTGCTGCGTTGATCAAAGGGATGTGGAGATTCATTTTTATAATATAAAATAATTCAAAAACGACTTGTCGGATCATGATTAAATGGAATAGAGAAGAACCATCAAAATCGGTTTGTTATTAGCCAAATAATAACGTTACAATAATATAAAACATACAGTCACAAGAATCTTTGTATAGATCCATGTGAATAAATATATTTTGAGTCTAAGTTTGAGTCGAATTGCAAACCTTCTCTCTTTTCGAGTCGGTTAAAAATAATGAATTTTGGTTTCATGCAGACAACGACATTGGCAACGGATATGGATACGGTAAATTTATTTTAATAATTAATCATCCCTGTAAAACCTAAACCTTAACGTTTTGTTCTTCCTATTTATTAAAAAGCAGATTGAAACTAGTTTAAGTAACTACTAAAAACAGTTCAGTAGACAAATTTTTTAAAGAAACCTTTGCATTCTACAACGATTCGGTTACCTAACAAGATTACTTTTTCTAAACTATGCTGATTATATAGGCTTGGTAGTTTTCCGATTTTGTGATATATCTGTAAGTTACCGATAAACCTATTCGCTTGATCGTTGTATATCTTGTATACATATGAATAATACAGTAATAAAACTAAATTTTGTTGGTGAAATATTTGTTTAAAACAATTATTGCTCCGTATAGTATACAGGATACAGGACCCAAAACGAGTTTAAAATACTGTGACGAGGGCTAATTTTTTTTTTCTATTTGTCTGTTTGTATGAAAATGGTATTGAATGTGGAGAAAGCCAGGCAGGTCTGCCAGAATCATAGGGTCTGGCACTCGGTAGTCTCTGCCTCCCTCTTCACTTTTCATACAAAATGTATTCTTAGCAGGACTTTATAAGGATGTGTTGAAAGATTCTTTGTTAATTTTCTTCATAAGCAATAAACCTTAGCGATAATATTTTACATCGGCATTTGATGGTTCCTATGAAATGTCTGTCTTTCATTTGGCACTTCCCACGTTCATTTGTCGTGAAACGGAGGCTGCATTTGACAGTTCTGAAATTTAATGTTCAGGCTGCAGATGGCTCAGTCAGATTTTTTACTTATATTATCCTACTAATCATAAACATATTTAGGACATCCGTCATGGGGCATCGCGTGGTACATCAACGACCAACTCATACCAGAAGTGTATGTGGAAAGAGGCAAGACCTACACCTTCTTTGTGGAGGGAGGTGACGACAGGACTAACCCAGCAAGGTGAGATCCATTTTAAATTATGTCTTCCTATATTTATCTATTTATTAATCTAAATCATAATGTAGAAATCATCAATACTTTATTTGTCTTTCTATCAGACAGTTCTGGAAGATACGCTAAGTGAGAAAGTCGGAGTACCTATTCAAATCGTTGACTATTGGTAATTAATACAGGATGAAGCATCGCACATGATCTTTGTAGGTCTTGTATGGAACCCTTCATATCTGAACAATTACGTATATCATATTGTGGTAAATGAGGTTTTTTACCAGACAACAGATAGACACCAGGATTGGGCCACCGCCTTACTTATTCCTGCCACCAAAACATCAGTGCTTGCCGTTCACGTATTTCGGTTCAGATGGTAAGGTAGCCGGTAAACTTACTTTTGCTCTAGGCCCAATATCCCGGTCTCAGGTTGGCAACGTATCATTACCAACTTTAGTGTCTATAGGCGTCTTGAATTTCTTACCATCAGGAAATCCATCTGCTTGTTTGCCTTTTAATATCATAAAAATAAAAATAAAAACCAGAAGAGGCAAATAGTACCTAGCTTATGTTACTCTTGTATACTCACGCGCACTGCAACTAGAATGTAACGTTTGATGTCTTAAGTAGTAGTAGTAACACGGTTTACGATTCGCGTGTTGTAGGTGCTGCTGCAAATGAGTAGAAGTACTAGAGAAGCCATTGCCGCCTCTAGTTTAGTTATACATGAGAGTGACAGAAAGTATATTAAGTAATTGTTTTAACGCTGGAGCAACCAACATTTCTTCTGGAGGTGCGAAACTATTCGCAGTATCACTGAGAATGGGTAATGTTCCAGGCTGGTTATGTGACCGATGCCTGTAGATAGCCATGCGAGACCATTAGCAAGTGGTTGGTTCAATTCCACTCGATTACAATATTGATGAGGTTATGTTATTGTTTCATCTACAGATTCCATCCATTTTACATCAGCGACTCGTCCGAAGGTGGTTTTGGACAGAAGAAGAATGAAGACCAACGCAAACAGAGGGTGTTTGCTGGAGTGGCGTATGACAGCGAAGGATACCCGTATCCCACTGCTGGTATATATATCGATTCATAATAATGTATAGAAAAGAATATGTAATTTTCGTCAGATCATGTAGCAAATGCACATACGCTCAATTTAATCTAGGTGACCTTTCGTTAATATACAGGCTACTTTGAAAGGACCATCCGAGATTTAACATTAGGGAGCAGAGGCTTAAGTGGCAATGCACTTTAAATATTATTTTGCCTAATTGTAATATACTAGTGGTCGCCCATAGGTCAAAATTCGACGATAATAAATTTTGATATCTTGTTGATAAGAACGCTATCTTTATTTCTCAAGACCAACTACTTTGTTTCCAAACTTTCTAGTGTGCCATCTGTGATCTTTTATCGTTATCTATCTATACTACATACTCGTATAATAAATCTGTAGAAGTGTCAATTCTGTACATTAAAAGTATTGAAAAAATAAATAGCAGGGGGTGTTACTGAATCGATACCAAACCCAAATATGTGATTAAAAAAATTGTTGTCTGTCTGTCTGTACGTTCCGGCTTCACGTGAAAACTAGCGGTTCGATTTCGTTGTAACTTGGTATAATTATACCTTATTGTCCTGGGCATAAAATGGGATACTTTTTATCCCGGAAAAGTACGTAGAAAAAAAATATCTTAATTTTTCAGTTTTTTCACGCGAAGACCGACGTCCGCGTGGACGGAATCGCGGGCGGAATCTAGTCATCAATGTATTTGTTTGTGTGTGTCAAATGCATGGTAGTGTCGGTAATGTTTTATTCATTGTTTAAATGTAATTTTTAAGCATTATCATTGAAAAATATTAGCGTTCTGCACTTCTCCTAAACATAAACTAAAATTGTGCCAAATTGTATGCTCCTGCGTCCGCGCAATTTTGGTAAAAAGGGGTCCAAAGTTTTGGCATCACGTATTAATATATAGATTCTTTTATAAACATTCATTAAAACAGTTAGCATAAATACTTTACTTGTTGTCACAATACGTCGTACCTAGTACGACTCATGACGTCATCAGACTGGGAATGCGAATTGCGCTTGCTGTCGGTGGGAACCAGTAATATGCTTTGTTTACGTTATACTTATATAACCACGCATCTTGTACTTTGCGTTAGATGAAGTTTTAAATTGTTTTTTTTTAATTTTTTGTATTTTTTTAATAAGTGTTATCGATTTCGAATCGTTTCTCAAAATTTGGCTGGCACTTTAAATGTCACCCTGTATATAAATTAAGCAATAGGGAGTTTTAGCGCCATCGAGAGAAAATATGGTCGAAGTTTTTTCATAATAATTATTGAATTTAGTGTTGATATTGAGTGAAATTAATTAATTTTGGTGGCATTTTGTATAGTATTGTTCAGTAAAAGTGCACAAATGAAATAATCATGAAGAAATTAGCGTATCGTGTATTTTCTCGTTGCCGCCAAATCTCCTTACATGAACTTGTGTAATGAGGCCCACCGCTTTACCCAAGAGCCTGACATGACTTACTGACGATTTGTGACTGATGACTAATTATAATTGATATAAAATTTGATGCAAATTTCTACTACGAATGGCAAAATGCTAACGTGAAGGCCAAAACTTAAAGAAAGAAAGAAATGAAGTAATAAAAATCTACGGTCATGGATTTTAGTTGGCCGCTACTGTGAATGGACGCACAAGACCACAGACCAGTCGACAACTTCAGAGACGTTCGAACAGTACATGGAGACACTTCAGCTTGAGTGTAACGAGGGGGAGCCCGCCGTCCTCAACTGGACTGTGGCCCACGAGACGCCAGACCTGGTCTACTATCAGGTATGTATTACGTCTCTTGAGTACTGTACATCGAAAATCTAAAGAGAGAAGCCCGCTGTGCTCAACTAAAACTAAGCTCACGAGACACCAGACCTGGTCTACTAACTGGTACGTACGACGTCTCCAAGAGACACTACACTTGCAGAGTAATGAGAGAAGCGCGATGTGCGCAAAAACATAAGAAACACCAGGGATGTGATTATGTATCACAGTTGCCAACTTAAACTGCAAAAGTGTACATCAAATGACGTCATTTGTGTTTGCTATCTCTATTGTATTTCTGTTGGTCACTGGAGATAGCAAATATAAAACACGTCATCTGACAGCTCTTTGATGTACACTTTTCCATTTTGAGTGGGCAACTGAGTTACACAATCAGCCCCCAAACCTAGTCGACTACGAGGTACGTATCATGTCTCTGAGACATCTGTTCGTCTGAAGACTAAACCTAGATTGTAACGAGGGAAGCATGCCGTGCTTAACGTATCACGACTCCAAGAACTCTGTTTAGCACAATCGAGACTCTACCCCTGGAGTGTAACAAGAGAAGCCCGACATACACACCTGGACTATGGTCTAAGGACTACCACTAGGGTTACCCTTGAATCTCAATCTCATGCAATTTGAAAATAATTAAAGCTACTCTTAAACACAATCAGTAAGTACAAGTGAATTGTCAACATTGCTTTCCAACAAAACATCGAATCCGATACAAAATTTAGATTTTGTTCGTTGTTATATAAATGTTAATAATTCGCTATATACTTAGCATTGTGTTTAAGGGTTCTTAAATTTTGATATCCGATTCAGGCTTCCAATTTGCATGAAATTGAGTTTTAAGAGTTTAAAGAGTAACCATTCCTTGTCAAATGGGGCGCTATTATTAATCTATGTAAAGTTTAAAAACAGAAACATAATTTCCTTTTTCTTATCACCAAAATGTCTCTAGTAGCTTTGAAAAGTAGGATTGTCGATATACTTATTCTAGTACTCAACATCCCAGCCTCATTTTCCCAACTCACTTCATCTTTAACTATAAACTCTGAACAGCGTAAATTTGTGATCAGAAAATCCGTCGTCTTTGTATCTGTGACTACCTCCTATATATAACTATTTACTATGTAAACAATTATTATTTACTAGCTGTTGCTCGCGGCGTTGTCTGCGTGGTCCCACAGGGACATTGTTTCGGGATAAAAACTATCCTATTTGTTAATCCAAGTTACCCTCTATGTGTGTACCAAATTTAATGGAAATCGGTTCAGCAGTTTTTGCGTGAATGAATGACAAACAAACAGACAAACTTTCGCATTTATAATATTATTAGGATTGTTTCCGGGTCCTTCATGTAGGTCCTTCATTTGCTCTCTTGCCTGCCAGCTCGTAAGAGGCGAGCAAAGGCCATTACTACATTACTAACAAGAACACTGGTGGCAGAGTGCTGTTCAGCAATTTGCCCGAATTTTGGATCCACCGCCTTACCTATTTCTGCCGCAATAATGATTCTGTCTTGTTCCGGTCCGGATTGTAAAGTAGCCGTAAGGCTTGCATAATTGATCTCACACCCCGGTCACAGTACAGGGACGCACCTACAACAACTATGGTATTTATAGGCTGCAATTGTCTCATAGCATCAGGGGAGCCGCATGCTAGTCTGCTGCTTTTCTGTTATAAAATTTATTTTTTTGTTCACAGTGCTATACACACAATAACTTAGGCTGGAAGATCCACGTCGTTGATCCTGGAACCCCCGTTCCGATTCCCGGGGATAAGAGCGCTATAGTCAATTTTGCCGCCACTCTTCAATTTCTCCCAACTATTTATGTCATTTTGACAGTTTTTATTGTTTTAGGGAGGTAAAAAAATGTTTCAAAAAATTCAGCGAGCTCTGTTTTTGTCTAATTCATTAAATTAACATACACAATTAATATGACAATAATAATATATTTTGTATGTTTTCATACATATTAGGTCCGTTTTTAATCAATAAATTATTAAGTATTGAAAAATATATTATTTGTTGACAACATTAATCGAAAATGGGTGACCACCGCAAACATTTTCATTTCTACCAATATTATATATTTATGTAAACTTATTCATATTGTATAAATGTTGAAAGTTGCATTCGAATTTTAACATTGATGAAAATGGACCTATAAAGTATTTAGGTAAAATAATGATATAGTTACGAAGACAATAATTTGTTCTATTTCTTAAAAGTAATGTGTATTATAAAATAAACTTTTTCTTATAAAGTAAAAATAGTAAAAGTTACAGTTGTAACATTATCTACATAAGATAGATTTTATAATTATTTTATAATATATAGGATGTCTACAGATGATGTGATATGATATATGATGTGGGTAATATGACAGGGCTCGCTATTTGTACAGGAACTTTTGGTAAATAATGTCAATCTTCTTAAATATCAATTTCATATCAATAATTATACAGTTTGAAAAATATATTTATTAGAATTTGAAAACTAAATTATAGTTAACCAATTTAGCTAAAACAAATGTTGCCGGTTTTAAAACAATTTACAAAACATAATCATAAATAAAGCTATTCTCTTCATTTCCAAGAAAATTAATAATAATCGTCTTGCATTACATAGCTAATGTTTAAATATTTTAACATTAAATAGTAAAAATATTGTCCTACAATTAACTTCAATAGGACGTAAAATGTAGTTAATTAACATTTTACATGATAAACCTGGAGGTAATGAAGATGAGCAACTAGTATACATATATTTATGTATACATGAATTTTTCAATTCATAAAAATTGCACAAAAGTTTGCAAATGTATGTATGCAATTAACATACATAGGTAGGTATATCAAGGTACTGCTTTTCGTATTTTGTACCTATTTACCAAAGGTAAGACAATAATCTTGATAGATATTTATATTTATTACTATGTAATCCATTTGTAAATGAATTTACTTAATTCTGATTTAATTTTAAGAAAAATATAGTTGAAACTAAACTGAATATAAAATATGCACAAAATTGTTATTGGAAGCTTTGCAGTGTTGCAATTTTTAATTTTTTTCTCGTAGTTAGAATATTTTACTATAAACTTAGAAATTACGAGTATGTAATTTAACTCATATTATTTTATTTAAAGTTAGTTTTAATCTTCGACGTCGGTAGATACCCAGTATATTTGTTAAAGCAGAAAGTCTGATCCAAATCATTTTTGCAAATATAAAAATACTAGATAGGTATGTCACATTTTCAATTCAATTAAAAACCATATGTTATAAACTTATCAGTTACTTATATACAAGAAAAAATAAAGTACTAGCCCATTACGTTTATGTATTAATATTATTGTGGTATCTACGAAGTTTGAAAAATTCTAAGATATTAATTACATTAAAATACCTACTTATTTATAAAATATATTATTATAATATTTCTTCGAATTAAAGATTAATGTAACATGTGACAATAAAGCTGTTAGTAAATCTTTGATATATAATTATATACATAAACTTGCAGAATACTAGTGTAAGAATAGTTTAAATGACAATAATTTTAGAATTTAAGTGAACTAATGATATTTTAATATGTAAAATTTTTAAATTCAATTTGTTAAATCTTTTGATAGACCTTTCGAAGGTAACGTACCTACGTAAAACATGTAATGCAAAAAATTATTTTGAATCTAATCTGTTCAAAAAAGTTTGTTTTTTTGAAAGGGATAGCAGCTATAACTACTCCTTGTGATTTATTTTACGTGTTTAGATTATAATATATTGTATATACGAGTATATTATTTACAATAAAAATACTTATATATTCGATAATTATAATCAAATTGAAACATATTTTTTAATTACAAACCTTACATATTTTAACTTTTCAATATTAAGTCAACAACTATAAAACGAAGTGACTGGGCAATAATGAAAAACCAAAACCTGATTTGTCATCATGTTTTGTAATGTTTAAGAATGATAACAATAGGTTGAATAACAAAAGAAATAATCAAGTCAATTTCGACTCAACGACATTTTTCAATTTTATAAATGGTGAATAAAATGAAATAGTTAACTAACTAGGAAACGTAAATATTTAGGTTTCAGCATAATTAGTTTGTTATTCTCGTGTCATACATATTTTAATTTTACCACCAATTGACGAGTTTTTTACAAAAGTTTTAGTCTTTATTTAATTTAAATGATGATATATTATTAAATAATGATACTAATAAAATATAATATCTTCATATCACACAAGATTAATGTTATGTTTTTTATCTTGTTATTTTTGGACAATCTTAAGAAACTGACTTTAAATTTTATTTGGGCAACTTGCTATAGAAATTTAGAAGGATGTTGTAGGAGTACCTACAAAAATAAAGTAAATGAAGCTTTTAGAATATAACTATTTTAGTGGTAATGAAAATTGACAATAATATGTTCTCAAATTATAAATGTTTGACAATAATACCTACTCAAATTTTGACAATATAGAAAAATCGTTTTAAAATTGTACATGTCTTGGCTACCAAATATAACTAGTACATAATTATATAATAATTTTACACTTGGTAGATGTAGTTGTTAAAGCACAAATTATGTTATTGAAAATTTCTATCGGTAGTTAAATGTTTTGAAACTTTAGATGTACCTACTTATTGTGTTGTGTGTTCAAGTAACGGCAATTTTTAATATCAATGTGTGAATTTATAAACTAATACAGGCAAAATATCTTTTTGGACGTAGTGTTATCAAACAAATAACTTTTATTTCAATAAAAACAATACACCAGATACCTACACTGTTTGTATACATATTTGTGAATAAAAGGAACCCGCATTTTCATATGTAGGTTTAAACGACGTAGCATATCTATTTAATTTATAAAAATAAAAGTAGCAAACTTTATTATATTAAGACAATAGTAGCTATTGCGTTCCGTAATGTTTTAAAATTATATAACTAAGTTGGCCGTGATTTGTTGCAAAATCCAAGTTTTCAAACAATATATATAGGTATACAAGCAGTCGCATGTAAAATTAATAACAATTATTTTAGAAAAATAGTAAACAATCCTGGAGATGCTAATAAAGAATTTATTCATCTGTCCAGTTGTGGATTATATATCGTTAAACGATTATTTTCTTATTGACACATGTTTTGATTTTCAGTCGACTTAGCACGTTTGCGCTTTCCTTTTTTAAGGTCTTGCCTACATGACAATTGTCACCTACATATTTTATTATTTTTTATAAATATATATAAAACAAATTATATGTAAAAATTCTCAGAAACTGCGTAGTTTTAAAGTAAATTCATCTAAGTATATATTAGTTATGTCTGTATCCGTATTCCGTAACTCGTGATGACTTGCAAATCTTCGATATGTAAAATATCAAATTTTGATTTGTTCTGAAATTATAGTAATTATATTAGCATTTTATATCAATAACAAATACCTACTCCATGTAGCCTCAAATAAGAATACGCACAATGTTATAAGTTGTCATATTTGTATCACTCGCTGTAATTTCTTCTACAATATCGCGTTACTTAGAATATTGTATAAAACTTTATAATACCTAGTAATTTACTAAAATATTTTAGAGTATTTTTGTTGTAAAGAATTATTTGTTAATGTTTTCTATTTTAAATATGTTAAATGTATTTGATGTTTGTTATTTTGTTCAGAACCTGCTAAGGTCAATTTATACACAATTTGTACATTTTATTTCAATTGCTAGGTACATTCTTTTCATCTAGTATTTACTTTTGCATTCGTCCACGTTGATTCAAAGAATCTCTGGGACCACACTATGAAACTTCCATGCAATATTATTTGAATAATTTGCTATCACAAATCGTCCTTACTGAATTCGTAAAAAAAACCTCGGTTTGGTGTTAAAATAGTAGCAAAATTATACTGCTTTAAAAAATCACAGAACTGGTCCTAGTCATTTTAGTGAACGTTATTCATAGATGAAACCTGTACATGGGTCGCTCCGTTTAATTAAACAAAAACTATAGGGGTACTGTGGCCATGACGTTATAATGTTCGTACATTTTATAAATACTCGTATATTAGTGAAGATGCAAAATTTAACTTATAAAACAGACGCTACATAATGTTGTTTTAACTGTCGTAACTTGTGTAATAACAATAAAAACATGTCCTATTTTAGAAACTCAGTGTTTGCTCCTATTTGAATAAAAGCATTTGCATTGCGTTTTCAAATACTGTATATAAATTAGAACATGTAAAATAAAACTACATCTGTATAAATGCATCGATAGATTCTTCAAAATAAATTACTGTTACTTTGATGTACCTATTGAATTTGACAATAAATAATTTTCCTAAGGTTGAATTGGTTTAATTCACTAAGCAACTATCAGTTTTGATTTATAGTCATCCTCGTGAACTTTTTTAAAAAGAATACATTGCAGAGTTAGAATAAAAATCTAAATATTTTTTATAAATACTTGTCTACTGGAGTGTTGGTAGTAAAAGAAAAAAATTAAGAAATTACGTTCAAATTATTTTATACAATTTTCAATACTTTGAATTGCCCTTTATTTGCTGTTTTTAAAAGTTTTTATGGAGAGAATGAAATAAATGAATTGGTAGGATGGAATTAATTTCACCTTTTTTCTTTCTTCTTTCTTCTTCTTTAAAAAATGTTGTTATGTCGAGAATTCTCCTATAAAATTTAATTAATGATCTAATTAAAAGTAGAAAACCCTTTTTTTGTATTATGATAAGTCTGAGTGAATTCATTATTTTTCTCATTAATCTGACCCCGAATCTGGAAAATCCGCGGATCTACAAAGCCCGTGTTTAAGAATCTCGGGCCGAGCAAATTATTATTGGATTTACCTGTAAAAAAACTCACTAGATACATTTTAACTTATTAACAATTTAGATTAGGTCAAAATGACTAAGTTGACCTAAAAAAACTACACTACTCACTAAAAACTAGTCTTTATTGTAAGTGACTGACTAGTTTTTGTTTTAAACTTCTACTTAACCCTTTTAAAAATATAGACGAAGTTATATTTGTAATGTTTGTTGCATACGATATATCTATAAATATCTGAATAAGAAATCCAGAATATTAAAAAGTTTTAATGCAAGAGCCCCAATTTTACACTACTGACAAATACAAACTGAGTGATCAATGCATCGGCAATTAGGGCCGAACATTCTTTGATGATTGTCCGAAAAACTGACTAAGCGGCGATCACACTCGATTGTAATCCATCATGGCCGATGGAAACTGTCCATATGCAGGGTTACTTCGAAAGGACTGGCCAAATTTCAATATAAGGGTATAAAGCCGTAAATGGTAATTCATTTTAAATGTTATTGCCAAGTTGTAATATTTACTTTTATAAACATTCATTTAAAAGAGTCCCTAAAAATGCTTCATTGTTGTCACGCTATGTCATACCTAATACGAGTCATGACGTCACCAGCCTGCGAATGCGACTGTGGTCGGTGGGAACCAGTTTTATGTTTTTTTACGTTGTAACCATGCATTTTGTATTTTGAGTCGGATAAAAATTTTGTGTGTGTATGTATGTAAAATTAGCAATTGATTTATTAATATCTGTTTCCATAGATTGAAAGTGTTGTCGATTCGAATAAGGGGCAAATGGATCGAAGAGTATAGAGTACAACAGGGAGAGGATATGGCAATTCCGACGAATGCGGATAGATAACCACTAGAGCTTATCATGATATTCAGAAACATAACTATCATATTCTAATATCGAAAGTAATAAGAAACTAAAAGCACCACTTCGAACATCGAAGATACTACATACTACTAACACTAGTTCTTTAGGCCAAAAAAGAGTATTGTGAATCGAAACATGCTATCTACTTTAGGGGTTAATGACATCACTTAACCTAACAGGGGGTTAACCAGACCAGTTCATCTTATAAGACCAAGTACATACCAATGGTAATGACCTGAGTGTTTGAGGCAACAGCTTTGAGTAGGGGCGCATCGCACACGCCATACACTTATAAAGTGCACAAGTGAAGTATTCATGACGACATTAGTGTATCGTGTATACAAATAAATACTGTATCGATTTTTTATTATATGAATTTGAATTAAATTCGATGAAATGTGCGATTTTTTTATTTTTTAAAAATTAAAATAATTGAATTCTTGAAAAAAAAACTTAGAATTAAAAAAATAGAAAAATGGAGATTTAGATTTTGAAAAATAAAAAAGTCTCAGTTTTTTGTGTTTTTTTTAATTTTAACTAACAAACGTAGAGTATGCGATTTTTTTATTTTTTCAAAATGAAAATAATTGATTTTTTGGAAAAAAAAGCTTGGAATTGAAAAAAATAAAAAAATAGACCTTTAGATTTTGAAAAAACTAAAGTGTCTAATTTTTTGAATTTATAAATTTCAACTAATTACCATATCATATGCTATTTTTAAATTTTTAAAAAAAATTTTTTTATCGATAACTACGAAGTAACACGAAAATTAGAAAAACTAAAAAAATGGGCCTCTAGATTATGTAAAACTACACAATTTGCTTTTTTTTCCTTGTCATACGATCATTTTTAAGAGAGTTATGACGTACCAAACGTTCTAAGCTGAAAATTGAAAAAAAAAATAAAAATAGGCCATTGCGTAATCACAAAATAATTTCAATACCTTAGTTTCAGATAATTTGACTTCAATTGAAAGTCGTAACACTGTTCTGAAAATCAATTTTTTTAATTACAGCTCAATCACGAAGAAAAAATTTTTTTATTAAAATGTACATTTAGGACTTCAAAAAAAGGGCCGTTTCTTGCATCGAAGTTTTAAGAAATTCTCATTCGTATTGTTAGATGCTAAATTGAAAATTAAAAATGTGAGCTGTGTGCTAACTTTATAAACGTATCGTGTATTTCTTCGTTGCTGCATTTCACTGGATGAGCTTGAGTAAAGAACTAAGATCCTAACAAAACTTTATATAACGACTGGATGTTTACCTCGACCTTACCTCGATGTTTTTCAAGATTTTACGGTAAAATATACTGTAAATTTTAATAACTAAACTAATACTAAAATACAAATGGAAGAATCAAAACTTATTTATTGCAAAAAAGAAATTTAATTTCAAAACTACTAAATTGTGCGTTGCAATTACGATGAAATCTTTAAGATATACCGGCAGGCAAAAAAAAACACGAAGGGCGCATTAAGAAATTCCTCAATAACATAATGTGCATGATGTCTTTCTGTGAAGAGTAGAATAGAATTACTCTTTATTGTGCACCGAAATACATAAAAAATAAATACATTAAAAGAAACTTAAAATCTTAGTGATACACAAAGGCGGCCTTATCGCCAAAACAGCGATCTCTTCCAGGCAACCTTATGTTATGGAGACATAATAAAATAAATTTTGCACGATGATGCTCATAATACACAAAAAAGAAATATAACACATACAATATCAATTGGCATATAATTATTTTTAAAAAAAAGGTAAAAAAAGGAATAAAAAGAATTACTTTAATCGAGTCATATTGAACGTAGAAAGTGACGTTTAACCATATTTTATACGTATTGATATTAGGGGCTTTCCTGACTTCTACTGGGAGCGAGTTCCAAAGATTTACTGATAGCGAGGTAAAAGATCGGCTGTAGTAGTTAGTGTTACGAGAGGGCACTTGGAGAGAAAAGTTGTGACTAGATTTAAGAAACTTTACCTCACTATTACAAAATTTAAACCTCTCTTTTAGATATGAAGGGGCGTGTAGGTTAAAGAGAATAAAATACAGCAATGAGAGAATATGACAATTCCGGCGAAGATGGATAGGCAATCACTTGAGCTTAGCACGAAATCCAGAAACGTGATCATATTGACGTAGCGAATTAGAGATCAATGAACAAATCACGAAAAATGTGGCGGCAAATGTCTTTTTGTCGATTAAGAAGTTTCACTTCAAAAAAAATACTAATTTTAGACAAAATAACTAA
>NJDD01001835.1:81165-91932 GCA_002245505.1 Calephelis nemesis | reverse complement strand
TTTCAATAACCCCCGAAAAATCCTGTCATCATTATAGCTAATAATTTAAATGAATTAAATTACAGTCCAAAATTGATAATTTTGGACTGTAATGCGCTATTAATTGAAGTAATGAGCTTGAAATTGTTAAAGTAACGT
The DNA here is from genome assembly GCA_002245505.1 of Calephelis nemesis. Lineage (NCBI taxonomy): Eukaryota > Metazoa > Arthropoda > Insecta > Lepidoptera > Riodinidae > Calephelis > Calephelis nemesis. Next base: position 91,794 of record NJDD01001835.1, on the reverse strand, counting down.
GCTTTTCGACTAAACTAATTAAAAAATGGTTGTGGTATTTCTAGAGGTACAAATATATTAAATAACTTAAATAAATTGTTCCTATATTACAATGTGTATGGTCGACAATGTATGCTAAGACCTCAACAATAATTATTTGAACTTATTAGAAATAGCTTGTTTGCAACCACTTGTCCTTTGATTTTCATTTAGATTGTATTGATGCGTAAATTGTTAAATTTAAAATATTACTGTTTTATTGTTATTAATGTCGTAATTTTTATGGCAAATGATTCGAGGTAATTTCGCTAATAGTAAATATGTGTACCAGTTGAAAATTAATATTTTCATTGCTAGTTGCATTTTTTTGGTAATTCTCAACTTCGGTTATGTTACAAATAGGTATTATCTTTAACGGAAAAAATAATTTTAATCACATGCTATTTTTTAATATTTTAATTGATTTCACAACACTGTTACCTGAAATAATCAACGGAATTCAATCAGAATGATCCGCTATCGACATCGATATTTTTTAAATCACAACCCTACTTTAATGGAATAATGTATTCTTACTAAATTATGCATAATATTATTTTAATAACTGCAGTAGGCATAACGACGATCTTGATTTTTTAATAATTATTTATAATTTATTTTTAATCTGATTTCGTGTTTTAATAATGTTTATATTTAAAATCATGAAAGTTTTAATTTATAATAATACTGAAGTACATAATACCGTCTCGTAATATTTAATTTTAACATGATAGATATTTAAGTTTTTATATTTAAATTTCATTCCAGTAATTTATTAATATTTTTATAATTTTTAAATTGGAAAATGTGTTATCGCAGCTTCTTCATACTACTTGGATTTGTCATATGAATGATTCTGAAATCTCAATAATATAATAATTGTAATGATATAATTTTATTATAAATAGGGATTGAAAACATCGAGGTATCGTTCGTAAGCATCGATATTTTCGACATCGATGTTTTATTTTCAAAAACATCGATATTATAATATCGATGTTTTTTTAACGATGTTGCATCCCTAATTATAAAGTGTATTAGAGACTTGGTCAAGTCAGTATTAAATGATATTTTAATCAGAATCCCCGGCAATTAACATGTATATATACATTCTGATCAATGAACCCATTTGTTTATATTATTTGTTTAACGGTCAATTACAAAACTTTTCTAAAATAAGAGATAGGGCTACTAAAGTTCAGTTAACAGGTCACTGACGTTTTTTTTTCAATTAAATATTTTATGTGAGAAGACAGCTAACAAGCATTCGGCTCTGTTGATGGTAAGATAACAGTGGCTAATAGACACCATAAGTGTTATAGGTGCGTCGCTCTCTTACGGCTTGGATGTAAACTATATTGTGCCCTATCCTATCCTCCGGACTGGAACATGACACTGCATTTATGGCTGCAATAATAAGTACTGCGTTGGATCCTTATAAGGTCGAGTTGCAGCACGCACTCTACCACCAGTGGTCTTACAAGAAGCCAGGCAGAGGGAGATGATCTGTTTAGTGGACCCGGTTTAATACCGATAATAAAAGTAACTTTGCATCAGAGCTTTACTGTAAGGTTAGTTATAAACCGTATATCGATTATTGAAATTGGCCATGTGTTGGTCCGGGCTTCTTTGCAGAATAGACCATTTGCCTTCCTGCCAGGCTCGTGAAAGGCGAGTATAGGCTTGCCGTCACTAACACCGTGGCATCCTACTAGATGGTACGCGTAGTGATACTACTCGGCCGTTGGTACCACTGCCTTACCTATTCCTGCCGCCATAAAGTAAATGTTTGCCGTTGACGCGTTTCGCTTCGGAGGGTAAGCCGACAAACTTACTTTTTCTCGAGGCTTAACATCCCGTCCTAAGTTTGGCAACGCACCATTACCACCTTTGGTGTCTTTAGGCGGAGTAAATTTCTTACCATCAAGAAATCCGTCTTCTTGGTTGCCTTCCAATATCATAAAAAATGTGTCACTAGTTATTTAGATTAAACCAGTGGTTCCCAAACTTACACGCATTAGGTACCTCAAGCCCTATGTACTCGTAACCATTCATAGAAAATCGACCCAAGAATTAAATTGGTTATTACCACACTTATATATCATTTAATATTTTATTGCATAAATTTTCATGACTAATGCCCGGTTCCTATAATCAACGAATCGTTATCCGTCAGCTAAACCATTCGTAGTTTGTTCAAAAGTAACGGAGCGTTACCAGTATTTTCAAAATATGTTTAGAATCAATAGTCGGAAACGAGCAACCGTTGTTAGTAATCTTACTAAGCGTACAAAATACTACCATCTGTAATCAAAACGACTCGTTTTTTGAATATAGGAACCGGGCATAAGCAGTTGAAACCTACTCATCCGTTAGACGGCGTGAAAATATAAAGAAAAGACTCAAATATTATATTAGTGTTGATTGATACGTAGTTACCATTATGTTGATTCTCAGAGGTGGGTCTAGATATAAAATACAAATAAATGTATAAGTAAAATTGTACAGGGTGTATTTGACACCATAACGAAAACTTCTGTGGTAGTTTAGATACGTATCAGACTTCAAAATTCCTGTAACAGTTTTTGTCGAAAAAACAAGTGATTAAATATTCAGCAGTTTTCAGCCCGCAATGTATAGCGAACAAAGTATATGCATCAAGCCTCGCGTTGCGAGCTGCAGGTGCCGACCTAATACGATGTTTTATTACATTGCTGTTTTCAGTAAAAATGTGTTATTTATTTGATATTATATAAAAATCGAATTGCGTTGGATAGTATTCATGAAATAATAGTGAAATAAATAAAAAACGAGACAATTTTTTTGAAAATATTATGAAATTTCCGACAAAAAATTCCAACTGCATATCGCACCTTCTGTAATATAAGGGCCCAAGTCAAAATTTTCACATTTAAAATCCCATACACGACTGGGATTTTGAATGATAAAGGCACAAAATGATTCGCTACTGGTTAGTGCTATCAGAAAGAGAATAAACATAAGAATAACCCGGTAGTTATATTTATTTTAACACATGATATTATCGGAAAAAATACTGTATCTTAAAACACGATTTCCCAAAAAGTAGTTTTTTTGATAGTGCCCTTATATTACTGAGGGTGCGATATGTAAGTCAATCATGTACAGAACCCATGGTTTCGTTTTTCGGTAAGCTGTCAAAAACACGGTGTACATTTGAGGTCCATGTTAAATTGGATCTCCGTGGAAGTAATTGGGAACCACTGGATGTTGGACTATGATTGACAATTACGGTATATTTTATACCACAGTCCATAACATTTATTTTGGCAATCTTATTATAGACGTAACATACTTAGTATGTTAATTGCTGTATTAATTATTTGGATGTTAAAATTGTCCGAATGGGTTTATTAAATGAGAGTGATACGATATTCCAATATTTTATTTAGAAGACTGATTTGTGTATATAGAGACAGTGACAAATATTATTTACAAAATATATCAACTATGTTATTGTTTAAACTTAATTACAAATCAAATATAGTGTTTACAAAAGCCTATGCGCATCGCAGTTAAGTTTATACAGAGCCAGAATAAGAAAGCAAGGTTTCTGTAACAAACTATTTTTTTTTGAATTACTAATTTGTTGTTAACGTCGCGGCTTTTACAACTTCACCAAGCTTTATGGGTCGAGTAGAGTACTCAGCCCGAGACATCATCATTTAAATGCATGGGACTGTTACCTACAACGCCAGCAACAAGGACTGTCTCCCGGGAGACCGTACCTCGACTTGGTGCTGCGTTCTGGTTACTGGGTGGACTTGATGGAGGAGTAGTGGCGGCTCGTCTCTCGGCGTTTCGCGCCGGGCGCAAGAGAGGTCAAAACTATTTGCTTCATACAACAACTAGTACAACTATTTGTTGTTGTAATACTTTTGACCCTAAAAAATCCATTCAATTTGGGTAGTGGGCATTTCTAGTTCCCTCAAAAAACGTCCGCTGTAACAAAAGGTTTCAATCTATTTCAAAAATCGCATAGGTTTAAACTCATAGCAATTGCTACTTCTGCTACGTAGTTAACCCGGGACTGGTCTTATACTGACATGTGTTTTAAAAACTACCTTACTACTAGGTAGTAGAGTTTCGCAGCGACATGCCCGGATTGGTACCACTGCCTTACCTATTCCTGTCGCCATAATGTCAGTGCTTGCCGTTAACTTGTTCCGTTTCGGAGGGTTAGGTAGTCGGTAAACTTGCTTTAGTTCGTGACTCACTATTCCGGCCTCAGGTTGGCAATGCACCGTTACTACCTTTGGTGACTCTAGGCGACGTGAATTTCTTACCATGAAGAAATCCGTTTGCCTTAAATGCAATGTCATAGAAAAACCTCAACGTATCTGTTTTACTTGCATTTACATAGGTGCTTACGGTAGTATCGTAATGTTTAATAATCTTCTAGAATTGGACTTGTATATTGTGTTTAAAAACCCTAGTGGTAATCCCAGAAACATGATAATTGAGATACATAATTGTGAAAATATTGTTGTAAGAAGAGAAATCAATAAACGTTACATAAATGCTGATATTCTCGTGGATTTTAGGTTTGAGTCGTTTCGAACCAGACGGTTACATTTTAAGTTTTAGTATTATTATATTGTTACAGAAAGTCTGAAATTATACACTCAGTATTAAAATGTAAATCGATTTGGAAATCAAATTAAGATTAATATGTAATAATATTTGTTACTGTCTTTATTTTTAATTATAATTTGAAATTTTATTAAATTTTCAATTTTAAGTAATATTCGAATATTTGCTGTTTTAGCTGAATGTTATTGATAAGCAATTATAATTTGTATTAGGTTAAGTTTAATTAGATTTAGTTTACTTGCGCTCAATTTTTCACAATAAATTGCTTTAATTTATTACTTGTTTTATTTTTACATATTTCTTTGCTTTGAAAAAGAAATTTGGGTTTTTCCAATTTTCTAATTAAAAAAATGTTGCTCGGGATTGGATATGTGCCCGGTTGGCGATAGGCTTTAGGCCACCTACCATACTGTGGGACTTAGTGTCTTCGGCTAGTCGTGGGTGCCCTGGTTGTGCCTCTGCCTACCTCTTCGGTGATATGGGCGTGAAGATACTTTTTTATACTATACTTTTGTATTCAGTTTGACGCTATATGTATAGGCGCTGTGGCGGCAGGTACCTATAGGTAAATCGCTGGTAACAAACCGAGTGAGCTGCTACTCAGAATTTTAGCACCAAGTCTGATTGCACTAATTAAATAAGCCTAATCTAATTTAGACGTAAATTATCAAAAAACGCTCCAATTCAATCAAAATATTTCATGATCTTTTTTAACATATGAATTAATATTTGTAAATGAGTACCTAGATATTAATATACGTAACAAAATAGTAATAAGTAATTACTTGTCTTCTAGTCTTGTAATGTTTAACTGGAAGTAAAGTATTTTTCCATCAAATGAAAATAGATAGTTAATAACATCAAAACTCAAAACGAACGTCATGTGGGTTGGAACTTTTTTGATAATATACCTCGAATAACTAGATAATTTCCAGCGAGCGACTATACACGCCGACTAAACATGACAATAGCAACGTAACCAGGTTTTTTTGAAAAAACTAAAACCTCTATTTTATCCCTTTCTGGATATAGATCGAAGCAGATACTTATATGTAGGTAGGTATATACCTACCTGGATAAGTTGTTCAAAGCCACATTTACCTGATAACATAGTTTTAATTTCAAAATAATCGGATTTTGTACTGTAGAAATCGTGTAGGTACACATATCTAATTCTGAATATCACCTAATTTTAATCGACACTAGAAAAGAGGTTCTCCATTTTTTTGTATATTTATATTACACGGCCAAAAACAAATCGATTATGATGATCTTTTTGAAAATATAGTTAAGTCATAATTTCAAGGTGATCTGAGATCTCATACTATATTTATCATTATCGTACTAGTAGTTTTCAAGTTATATTTAATAATAAATAACGTTTATCTAGACATCACTATTAATGATATCGTCAAGATAGATAAAAATGTATTAGGTAATCCATACTAACATTATAAATGCGAAAATCTGTCTGTTGCTCTTTCACGACTAAATCGCTGAACAGATTGTGATTAAATTTAATATGTACATAGGTAAAGACCCGACTCCGAACATAGGGTGCATTTTTTTCAAAAATCAACCCCAAGGAACTTTTATGGGAGATGAAAGTTTGTATGAAAATCTATTTTACGCTGACGAAGTCTGAGAACTCTAGTTGTTCTGTGAAGTCGCGGGAAAACAAACTCAATGCTACGAGAAGTATGTACATATTTTTTGTCGAATCTCGGAATCCATAGGCTATCTTTCGAAAAAGATAGATAATTATTATTAAATCGATACGAGGCTATGAAAAAAATTAAGTCGACTTTTTGCAGTTTTACTGCACTTGTTAACATCAAAACGTCGTTACAGGCTAAGGAAAGTTCAGCGAAATGTGACATAATGCACTCGCATTATATCACATTTCGCTAAAATTGTCTGTTCCTTTGAAAAGTTTCTATTAAAGCGCCCAAGGTTACAATAATTGTAACCTTTTACAAAGCCAAATATATTAAACTATGAAAAATAAACAACTAACTCCAAAAAAGGGAGGTTGTCAATTTGTCTATATATTGTTTTAGTTTTACAAGATTTTTTTTAGAAAATTACTTGGATCATAATTAGAATAAAAATTTAATCTAGACCAGAAAAGCGGCTTTTGATTAATATATTTTGTACTCAAGAGACAGTAATAAAATTGGAGTCAGGTTTTTGTAATATTAAAATTATTATACTTGCGTAACATTATCCGCATAGAGAAGTAGAATTTTGTTAAAATATTGGAACTAAAGATAAATAAAAAACCAAATGTAATCTTACGTTTATTAATACACAATCCGACATCAGCCGTATCATCCGGATACATAGTTCATGCTAACAATATCAATAATTAATAACATTTAACTATATACACTCCTCTGCCAGTATATAACACCACCTCACCTTGTGCGAAACACGAATATAATTTGTTTAAAATAAAATATTTAAAAATAACTACAATACTTATTGCTTTTAACTTATGGAAGAAATTCATGTAAAGGTGGGTTTACATTGAGCGGTTTTAGCACCACAATTCATTAGTTATAGAATTATACGGACATTGTTTTTATATTTTACACAGTGCAAATTATTTATTACAATATTTAGAAATATTTGTATGAGATTAAAAATATTTAGAAACATTTTATTTAAATTTGTATAAGAATTCTATTGATATTCTATTAATAGTTACTTTGAAAGGACCGGCCAAATTTTATTATAAGGGAGTAGAGGCTTAAATGGTAATGTATTTTAAAAAATATTGCCAAATTGTAATATTAACTTTTATAAACATTCATTTAAAACAGTCCGCAAAAATGCTTTATTTGTTGTCACGCTATGTCGTATTTAGCACGAGTCATGACGTCATCTGCCTGCAAATGCGACTGCGATCGGTGGGAACCAGTTTTATGCTTTTTTGCGTTATAACCATGCATATTGTATTTTGCGTTGGATAAACATTATAAATTGTTTTTTTTTTATTATTTTTAATTACTTCATAGTCGAAAATTTGGCTGGTACTTTAAATGTCACCCCGTACACATAATTGCTAGATTTTTGAGCCACTACTACTATGAGTATCCAACAACTAGTGTAAATTCATTACTTTTTATTCTACGTGCATCTGCTGTGTTTAATTTTATGATAAGAAGCCATAAAATAAGTATTTCAAAAATATATATATTTTTAGAACTTTTTATGTAGCTACCCACCTTTGCATAACACAATTTAAAAACAATGGACGAAATAATTATCCATAAAAATATATTAAGATAACATATGCACCTTATTTGTCTTTTATAATGTGAATGTAATCCTCGTCCGTAACGCGAAATAAATATTTAGAATAACCATGTCGACAGATAACAAAATAGTTTCAACAGCTGATAAATAGAGATATAAACCTAATACTATTTTTTAAACGTACTGTAAATAATAAAACTTTATTTGCTATCACAAGTAAATTAAATGCTTAAATTGAATGTAGTCAGTAATTTCCGTCATTAAGTAAAAACTATGGTTATTTGAATTTTCGTTTGGATTTTCTTACGATCACATGCACTCTAGAGTCTAGATGATATTTTTTCTAAAATTGAAAACTGAAGATTATTACAAAACACAAATCAGTACATCTTTGGTCCCAATTTCAACACTAACATTCACATCATAAAGACAATTCGTTTGAAAATTATAATATACATGGTATTATAATATGCAATAAATATATCATTAAAATTAGCTGCCAACAAAATATTATAGTAACATCGATAGTTTATAATTATTACTAACAAATTGTTTTAGTATTACAACTAATAACTACATAACCTGTCGGAAAAATAAACGTACCTAAATTCTCTGAATTTTATGATATTTCTTTTTCACCTTTTAAGATAGAGAGACCATAATATTTATTCACTCAAAGTAATCATATGCAATCTACAAATTATTTGTTCATTATTTTCATAAATCTTCGTACTTAAATAATATTACATAGTTATATATTTCCGACGGATTATACATTCCTAAAACGAAGTTACAACATTCGATTGATGTTTTGAGATATGATATCGATGATATGATATCTAAAAATGTAATAATAATTACAAACATTGATATTTCGGTCTTAATATTATGTTTATTCATACATTTAATAAAATTATACTATACAATGAACAAAAGTGCTAGGTATATTTGTTGTAACAATGTATATATTATTTTATTAGTATTAACGTTAATTTGCTTATTGTACATATGTGTGACTGAGAATTTGGAGTTGCAAATAGTAAAAACTCAAAAATAAACAAGTACTTAAGTAAATATTTTCGATTTTTGCAACTAGACAAAAGAACTAAAAAATATACATTGTTAAAACTAACAGTGTTACCATTTTAAATTAATACATAATTAAGTACTGATATCCTACGAGTATACGACACATTCCGTGAACCTGCAACACCTATATTACAATAACATGTTAACATTTATAACAATTGAGTGACATCACACACTGTAGTCTTTTTAGTGTATCTTTAATTTTATTATATACATTTGACAATAATGTTTGCCTGTCAAAATAGTGAAACGAGGCCTGAATATATATATTACCAACGCCTAATTTTTTTTGCAATAAATTGTTTGATTTATAGTGACGCATATCAATGGGCGTGTTCGGCCGAAGAAAGTACTTACAAAATTTTGTAAGTCACTTACAATGCTTACAAAATTTTCGGCCGGGACACAAAATAAGTGCTAACGCAGTAAGTATGGCTTAATATACGACGCCATTTTGCTTATTGTTTATGTACGGGATATGACATAAACCGGTGTTTTGTGTTATGTCAAGCCAGTAAGTCTGTCCTCGCCGAAAAGTGAGTCAGCTTGTAAGACTTTAATTTTTTTATGCTTACTGGCTTACTAAGTTTAGTAAGTACTTAATTCGGCCGAACACGCCCAATGATTCATAAGTTTGCACCATACAGTTATGGCAGTCTTTTACCTGATTTAACACTATCATTTTTTTATAATTATTATAAAACTTGGAAAAGGGTATAACTAAAATTAATTTCATTAATTTTTTAATTTTAAAAAATAAATGTTAAAGATACAAATTGTAAATGACAGTCATAAAGTTACAAATTATTAAAATTATTTTAAAGAACTTCAAGTCTACAGTCTGCGATGGTACCTGTACTAATTTTAGACACTACACGCCGCTAGTGTTGTCTACATTAGAAGCGGGTATAAAAATATTAATTTGTAACAACTACTTCAATTTACAACCTTAGAATGTACACATTAGTGCTTTACGATCGGTAAACAGTAGTTCTGTAAAATAATCGTTCGTTTATATCGTTCGTCTTTACAGGACTATAAGTATCTTATATAATTTTATGTGAAGAAGACGAAAACTACTAATTGAAATTAACATTTTCAAATGATGGCAACGTGAACAAACATTTATACAATTATTCCTGTTTTGTCAAAAATATCGAAACGTTAAACGAGTTGATAAGCGTTAAGTAACATTTTATTTTCTACATTAACACATTCTAACTTATACGTTGCTGTTTATAAACAATAAAACTTTTATTTTTCTCATTTATACTATTAAATCGGTATTAAAAAAGCAACAAGTGTTTTTATGCAAAAATATTTTTAATTCTGACTATTATGTTAAAATTCGTAATAATTCTACAAAAATTTGACAAACATTTTACAAATGTAAATGTCTCGAAATTTTTGACATAACATACAGTAAAACAAGAAAGTTACCCATAGAGATGGAATAATTTACATCTTCACGGGTAACTAATTTAAATATAGTAACCATCCCTGATATATAACTTGAGCAATGAAGTAGAAATAAAACGTAACGAACTATAACTTGTTCTTAGTTATTTTGTAAACTATTACGTTTTTTTTCAATGTTTACTGCCACTGGTAATTAAAATTATATTCGAG
>NJDD01001835.1:14244-76602 GCA_002245505.1 Calephelis nemesis | reverse complement strand
AAAAGCTGCAAACCGCAGGAATGTATTCATAAATTTCAAAGGCAATGATTTAATAATACTTCTAAAATTTAAATTAAATTTTGTATATTTTGTTTATACTAATTTATTTAATTACATATTGTACACAAAGCAGTCATAACACAAATGAATATGTGAAATCATACAACAGGTGTGCCTCAATAGTTTTTTTTTTTAATTTCTAATCTATGATGTTTCCAAACTTAATCAACCATTCAGGATTAGTTTTGAATTTAAAAATGATTACTTCCAAAATTATAGATAGATAACCTTTTAGCAAAAAATAAGTATTATAATATAGAAATAATATTTTATTATTCTAAAAGTCACTAATATTAGTATATGCGCATTGAAAAAATGTCGATATGAATCGTCAAACTAAAAAAGCTAAAATGAGTTTCAAATATAAAAAAAAATATTCCATTAAGTTTTTCAAAAATTCTAAATTTATAAAAATAACGGTATTAACTTTCACTCCACCGCTTGTAATCCACTCAACCGCTTTGGCATACATCTGCCATAAACAAATATCATTGGAGGAAATTGTCGTTATTCGCGAACTGAGGCCTCATCATATTGTTATTAAGGTTAGGTTGGAAATTATTATTTATTGGGTTCTGCCAATTCATTGGCATAAAACCAGTAGACATATTGGGCTTGTGCGCTGGGCTATTTGGGCTAGACTTCAGTTGGTTAATAGATGGCGCTGGGCCCGCTTTAGGCGATCTAGGTGCAAGGAGGTTGTCAACGTCAATGTTTATAGCGCCTTTGGTGTCAGCCCAGGTTGCGCCTAGTTTGGTTGTTGGTTTGGTTACGTTGGTCGGTTGGCTGGTTGGCTGTGGATTTGGCGTTATCGGTTGGAGGTAGTTTACTGGTGTCGGCTGCAATCCTGTAGTAATAAGAATAGGTTTAAGATCCGGCACAACCGTTCGGAATAAAACCGTACGTAAAAATAGACGAAATTTAGAACGCAGTCAATCTAAACAAATCTATGGACATCCGTCAGTAATTTTTTTGCAGAATTTGTTTAGATTTACTATAGACGAAATTACGTTTCGATTTTTTGAAACGGAGTCCCTTAACGGCATCCTGAACACATGTGTGTCATTTATCAACTCTAAGTGCACAGACCATAAAAAACGAACCTTTGTGTAATGAATAGGCACTGATGTTTGTACTTGTACAGTGTATTCCTTAACATAAATGATTTATAAGTTGTTTACATAACATTTATTGAATACTAAACTTAGAGGCAATTTTAAAATAAAAGAATATAATCAGTAAAACGGTTTTATTCAAAAAAGTATTAACAAGATGCGATTAGTATCATAATTGAGAAAAAACGAGATTTAATACAGAAAAAGACTTAAGCAACTGTCGAACTGGGCTTACAATAAGCATAATTTTAATTATAAAAGTAAGTGTTACTTTAATCAACTTTTTAACATTAGCTTAAAACTATATTTAAGTGAAAGACTACAACTTTATATCACATTACTTATTAAAACAGATATAGTATACTCAATTGCTCAAAATGTATGGGTAATGGATATTCAAAATTTATATCTACTTCAGATAAATTTCGAATAATCCATGAATGTCATGAATGTAATCTAGTCATTGATATTCGATTAAAAAATTTGTAAATGCAAGTAATTTAGTATTTGACTAAATTTCTATTCGAAATGTATTTTATTCTCATTTAAATCTGGCGTTATGTGAAATCATTTGAAAGCAATACTAGATTCAATCTAGTTAACAGAGCTACTTAAAATCTCGATTAAGTCAGATCTTACAATTTTATCAATAGATGGCATTTCGGAGTAAGTTTATTTCCGTATTTTTTACCTTCATTTAGTTTCATAAAAATAATTTGAAATTTATAAATGAGTGCAACTGATACGAGACCCCAGTTAAATAAATCAAAATTGGAAAATTTAATAAACCACACTCTTCTATTTTTGTTAGCCATGTTCATTAGCCATAAATTTTGTTCGCAATTTTAAAGGAAATATCAGAATAGACTATTCGCGTAAATTACTTTCAATCATATGCAAAACTTGTCCAGCAAAAATGGCTGTTTCAGATTTAGGACCTCCAAATCGCATTGTTAAATCTAGATGGCTCAAACAATCTATTAACCAAGATCGCAATTCCATCATCACATTAAAGAATTCTTCCCGCAGAATGGTTTCGGGCAACGCAAGAACTATCGAAGCTATTATAGAAATAACACACTGTTGTATTTTGGGCTCTGGTGAAAATCTTAGATAAAGAACCACTTGAATTATTTCCCTACAATAGGCTGGACATTTAGGACAATTTTTTGAAGCAAGAATAATATTTCCTACTACCGACAAGTACTTTAAAAGTAAAATATTATCCACGTCTTGTTTCATATTATAGTGACTCAAAGTCAATTGGCGATGTCCAAACCCAGAAATTAATGGATAGAAAAAACTATCTGAAACAGCAGCGAATTGATTTCGTTTCGCCCTCGCGAAAGGATGAAGTCTTTTTGAATGGAAATACTTAGTTTTGTTTATTAATCTACGTCTTATAATCTCATCCGGTGTAACAATCTCTTCTGTTTTGGTGACAATTTCTGTACTTTCTTCTTTATTTGTTGGTCTCACATCTGCTATTCTGTTTGCCGCTTCAGAAATAACATCAAGCATAAATATTTTAGTTGCAATAGAATATCTTCCTATATCTGTATGTATTTCTTTACACAAATGTTCCGCACATATAGCTGGTTGACAACATACAATTGCAACTGTCGTATTAAATTTAATGCTATCAAAGTTATCTACATGAAATTTCTCTTCTAAATGGACAAACAAATTAAGAAGGTCTATAGCTACTTTTTTGTCTTCTTCTTTTAGTTGTTTCATGACTAATTCCTCAGCTACTTGCACAGATGTTTCAAACGAGTCCAAGTCTTTTGCTTCGTTGAGAATTTCGATGAGATCTCGTAAATAATTTGGTTTCTTCGAAGCGGACATCAACACGTCATTACTCATATCATAAGGTTGTAAATCGTCGTCAGAATCTAAATCGTCGTCTAGGCCACTTTTGTCTAATGAATCCAATTTAGCTGCAATTATTGTTTTGACTATTTCTTTAGTCTGCTCAGGACCTTTTACAGCACATGTCATAATTGTATTATTTACTGACTTTTCCCCTTTTTCTAAAATTCGTTCAGCAATATCATCAAGAGTTTTATTTATATCGATAACGGAATAACTTGAATTAAGTTTCTGTCGTTTTTCGTCATGAAGACATTTGTCTGTGATACCTTTTAAGGTATTGTATATTTCAACACAGATTTCTCCCATTTCTTTATAATCAAAACTTAAGTTTTCGACCGCTTTCTTTTCAGATTCTTCAATTTCAGCTAGCAATTTTAATGTGATTTCAATAGTTGCCATTCCAATACATCTAAATTCTTGTGAAATACAGTCTAAATGTTTAGACATTCCTTTAAATAATACCTTTTTTATTTCAAATAAATTCCAGTCCTGTTTTGTTAAGATTATTCGATATTTTACTGCCAATACCAATAGAGTTGAAATAAACATGTGTTGATTTACATTTACAGTGTTTTTTGATTGGATGTCTGCCCAGGCATTACACAATTTTAAAATCATGTCTTCTAAAATTTTTAGAGCATTTTTACAAATAGACAAAGAGTATATTAAATTTTCTTGAATTATAGTATCTCTATAATCTTTAACTTGATAGTAAAAAGGTACTTTGTAAGTTAAAATTTCGTTCCAGTCTTTATTTTCATCAACATTGCTACCTAATATATACTTAAGAGGTTGATCTTCAATTGCATAATTTATAGGACATCTTTTAAGAATAATAGTTGATATTTTATCAATAGCTTGTCTGTTCAGACGACATACTAAAGTTTGAACTAATTTTCTTTTCACGTATTTATTTTGTTCAGTGTTTTCATTACTAGTCCAAAATATAAGGACATCAATGAATTTATATATGACTTCTGAATTACCCGATGCTGAAAAATTAGTAATGAATTTTGATACCAAATGTGAAAGATATGTCAAATCGTATTGCAAGCCTAATTTAAAGCTGCTTTCGGACATGAAATCAATAGCTCTGATAATATGCAATATAAGCATATACGAAAAATTTTCATGTGAAAAACTCTTTGGTGTCTTAATTTCTAGTTTATTAGCTACCCTTTCTGGTAAAGTCACTAACAATTGAACGAAATTCTCCCAATTATCTCTTAGTTCATATTTACTATTGTCACTCAAAACTCTATTACTACAATCTATTAGTGCTGTAAAAATTGTATCACTTTTGACATAGTTAATAATAACGTCAGTTAGAGCCTCTATTGCTTTGTCATTTTGTTCTTCTTTTATAAAACCACATAAATCACTTAGAATTTCATAACTGACTTCAAAGCTTTCTTCAACTGTAAAAAATGAAATAACATCATCCTTAAGTGCTGGCCATTGTAAGAGAAGAACTTTGACAATTGCGCCCAATAATTGACTATATACATTAATAAGACGGGATTCCATTATTTTCTCTTCAATTTTGGTAAGTTTTTGTGTAGTTATCGGTCCAGGAAGGTATATTTTTAATACATCGAAATATGTTTTAATGTTTCTTAAATCAACATCTGACTTAATTTTTTCTATAGCGCACAGTGCATCAACAGTTTTCTTGATGGCTTCTAGACTTTTCATTTGCATCGCGTTTAGTTCTGTACACGTCGTATCATCTGAAATAAGAAAAATCCTGAATGTGCCCAACAATGTTTTTTTTATATTTTTGTATCACTTTCTGTATTATAAATAATTAAATACAGATAAAAAATACATTTCTATACAGAAAATACATAAAACTTTTTCATTTGTCCTCTTACTATAGTCATGACTTACATGTTTCATTTTTTTAAGAACCTTCCTAATTTAGACAAAATCAAAAGTATGGATCTCAGGTTCAAGTACAAACATCTTATGTTTATTACACAAATATTAATAAAACTCGGTCGGGAGTGTTAAAAAAATTGTGAATCGAATTTGTCTATGTCTGTAAACACTTGATAATAGAAGTAAATTAGTTTCAACATAAGCCACATCAAATCTAACCAAAAAAGAAAGTACTCCAAGGTTTAAGTAGACATTATCTAAATATATAAAAATCAATTGCTGTTCGTTAGCCTCGCTAAAACTCGAGAACGGCGGAATCGATTACGCTAATTTTGGTTTTGAATTATTTGTTCAAGTCCAGGGAAGGTTTAAAAGATAAGAAAAAGGAAAAAAACTTGAGAGAAAACTAAGAAAAACAACATACTTTTTCCCATACAAACTGAACGGGTGGAAGGAAGTTCGCCGGGACAGCTAGTAGTACAATAAAAACTGCGATGACAATCTAAACCTTGGAGTATTTTAGTCTATGTTTTGACGGAATAAATACAATAATAAGAAAAGGGGAATTTTTAATCTGTCCGAATATTTTTTATGAAATTGGAGTACAAATACATGTAAGTAATAAAACAGGCTAGAAATGAAGTTTGAGTTTAGCAGTATCGAAAGAAAAAATTGATAAAACTTGAATAATGACAGATGACATCGCACATGCCAAACGTTAAAATTTAAATAAAAAAAAAACCACAGTGTTTTGGGAAGTAATGTTGAGATATAGAAGGTAGAATAGCCGGTAGACTTAAGTATTAGGCCTAACGATCCAGCAACAACAGGACTGAGGACAATAACGCATCCATACTTTTAACATTAGGGCAGCTCCGTGCTTGTTCGCTCTCTAATCATATTTTTTTTAATATGTGATAAAACAGCGAAAAACACACGGTTCCCCTGATGGTAAGACAACTGTGGCCTATGGACAGCATAGATGTTGTAAGGCAGTCACTGTCCTGTAACCGGAATGTTTGGGCAATTGCTCAAGTCTTCCGGCTACCCTACCCTTCGAACCAGAACTATGGCAACTTCTTATGGAACTTCTTGTCACTATGGCGGCAGGAATAGGAAATGCTGTGGGTCGCAACCCTGACTAGTTGCAGCACGACATTAAACGACAGTGTTTTAGTTGGTATTGACCCTTTAACCTTTTTCAGCTTTTACAAGCTGCCTAGCAAGAAGGTTGATGACCAACAAGGGAAAAAACTTCCAAAACACTGACGGTAAAGAAACCGAAATTAGGAAAGTGCATGTTAAGAGGTCGCAAAAAACACAATACCATAAATATATTAGCAAAAATGTTGCCAATGTTAACGAAAAATAGTTTTGAATAGTAATTTTGATGTCAATAACCTTTTTTCAGTATATATTATACTTATTAAAACTAATTCTATTGAAGACTTAGTAAGAGAATGCCTTACCTGTAGGCTGTAGTGTGGCAGCAGCAAATTGTCCAGTGAGTGAATCCAGCGGGAAGACGGTTGACATCCCCCCCGGGTTAGGCGGCGGAGGGGATAGTTCGCTCAACAGGTCCAGGTTCGATGTCGGCGCAGCTGCTGAAATATGTATATCTTACGTTAATATTTATTTGGTATTTTGGTCAATTTACATTTAAAATAAAAAAGTAAGTTATTTTTAATAGCCGTTCGTTAATTATGTCAGAAATCCGTAATAATTAAAACACAATATCAAATAAGGGATCAATTTTAAATAATTTTCAATACCGGTACACAGGAAGACCTTTGTTGACATTCCACTATAAAATCGCCTAAATATTGTCCGAGGGTGGTGCCAAGTATCTCCGAAATCGGCGTGTTTGTATTTTATGAATGTAAAGAGAAACCAGGCATATTATCTGCAATGATGGTGAGATTTGGCACTCAATATTCTCTACCTATCCTGTAAGGAACTTGGCGTGAAAATATGTATGTATGTATGTCAATTTTAATAAAAAAAGTCAGAATAATCTACCACTAATATTAATAATAATTCATGAATAATTATTATTAATAATCGATAATTGCCTACCCCGTAAGGGACTTGGCGTGACCATATGTATATGTGTATGTATGTATGTATGTAGTAATCATTATTTATAATAATAAATCATTGTTATTAATACTCATTTCCATTTGAATAAATAAAATGTAGGCTGTAGTTGTCGTTAGTGTGTGTACAATGTGTGTGTACTGACGGGCATTAAACGCAGCGGAGAAGTCTGCGAAGTCGTCCGCCACCGCCGGTGCCGTCGCCGCGGGGACGGGCGCCGCGGGGACGGGCGCCGTCGCCGCCGACACGGCGGTGAAGTCGCCGAATTCAGCTTCCACTTTGTTCACTCGCTCACCAGCTCTGTAAGAAATCCTATGTACAAACAGGACGTCTTTTTCTATTATTTCTACCCTTTTTCTACAATGAAACCATCGGGAAATCCGTCAACTTGTTAACCTTTCCAGGCCCTTAAAAAGGTGTTTTACAAATACTCGCCAATAGCTAAATCAGCAATTTTAAACAGTGACGGTCTTAAGAGACGACCTTGAGGTACACCGCTGTCAAAGAATAATCTTTGACTGTGGTGACTGTCAATAGCTACATCAGCAATGTTAAACAGTGACGGTCTTAAGAGACGACCTTGAGGTACACCGCTGTCAAAGAATAGTCTTTGACTGCGGTGTACCTCAAGAATAGTATAGACTAATATAATCAATCACTTATTTTTTTTTATTTCTGATATTTAAATCGACGAATATTTTGAAAAATACAGAGGAGTAATTGGGCCATTCCGTCCAACACTATTCACAGCACATGATTCACTCAGCAATTGCGTTCCAACAGTTACTGTAATGTAGCTTCTACTATGTAGTCATTTTAATTTATTTTTCTACATTTGTTTTAGTAATAAATGTTTCAAAATACGTGAAATGTTTCAATTGGTCAATGATTCAATTGTTACTAATGAGTATTTTTTTAATTTTGTACTCTATTTATAAAAATTAAAATTGAGGTGTTTCGTATTTTTAAAATAATCATTAATATAAATTATAAACAGTAATGGACCTAATAGGCTACCTTATAATACACCATAGTCATTAGCTATTGCCTATTAATTACTATCTCAGTCACCTAAACCAAAGTACCTAGGATCAAAGTCGTCCTCAACGAGTGCACCAACAGAGGGCGGGGGTGTGATAGGAGCACTAGTTCCAGTGGTGGGCGCGCAGGTTTTGAATAAATCGTCCAAGAGATCTGATGAGTTGACGGTAGCTTGCGGCTGAGGAGGTGGTGCTGATGTGGATTTTCCATATGTGGCTGCTGCACCTGAAAGTGATTGTTTTATTAAAACAAATAAACAAAATTGGAGTATCTGTTTTTAATGTTGAAATAACCACTATTTACCACACATAATAGGTAATATGTGAATGTCTATGTGGTACATATCCTATTAATATTATAAATGCGAAAGTTTGTATGTATGGATGTATGGATGTTTGTTACTCTTTCACGCAAAAACTACAAAGCCGATTACGATGAAATTTGGTATGTAGGTAGCTGAAGACCCAGAATAACATATAGGCTACTTTTTATCCCGGAGTTCCCGCGGGATTGGGACTTACGCGGGTGAAACCGCGGGGCGCAGCTAGTACTAAAATATTTTTTTTATTTTAAAATCAAGCTCAACAATTTTCCTACCAAGCGTCCTACGTAACGTGCATTGCTAACACTGTGACTGTGATCAGACGAAAGAGTTCTGCGGCAACTCTTCCAGTTTAGTACAAACCTTACCACATCTTGTCACTATTTTTTCAATGCTCACTAATGTTCGTATTTTGGATCTGGGGAGCAGGATATTTGGCAAGTTTCATACGCAATAAGTTTAGTGTCCCATAACCAGGTTGCTATTATTATTATCACCATCAGTGTCTACAGGTGTCTTAGGTGCATTAGGAAATCCACTAGTTTCCATGTAGTTTCAACTCCATAAACAAATACATAAAATAATAACTATTAAATTAAAAATTTAAAAGACCCCCGACACAAGGACTTAATTTCCATTTAAAAAGTAAAACACCGGTTAATCTCCCCTCTTTCACCCCCACAATTTTTAAACGGCTCAACCGATATTCATCAAATATGTCTAAGAACACTCGCATAAAAGTTTCCTTGATATTCCTCCAAAAAAAATTGATATCACTGCATCTGTTCGGGAGTTACGATGCCACAGACAGACAGACAGATACGTCAAACTTGTAACACCTCTCTTTTTGCGTCGGGGGTTAAAAAGACTCCCTATCTAGCAGACTCTGGAGTGCTGTATTTTATTTTTCTTTTAATACTTAAGTGAATCAGTTCCTTAGGTCACTTAGTATATTATCACAAGTATTAATATAGCTTCATGGTTATGGGATTTAGGAAAATTCGTAAATCTATCAAATACATTCCCAAACTAAAAGATTACTACTGTTTACTACAAAACTAGTTACCTAAATCAATCTTCTTCATGGGCGAGGCAGGTTTGGGGCGGTTGGGGCTCCGAAGTCGCACGTCTAGGGCTCCGCGGCGGGTATCCTCCCGGTCAAGCCGTTCGGGCCGGTCGCTAATGCGGTCGATTCTGTCTGACAATATCCGGTCCGACTTAGGACGATCTGACCTGGGAGGACTATCCTCAATCACCTCCGCGTCTCGGTATACATTCTCCCTGGAAATTTCGCAGATATTAATCTTACTATTGAATTGCACGTCCTAAACCGAATTTAACCTATTGTCAGATCTTTAGACTAACTGTTGTTATAAGTGCCAAAAAGACATGTTTGGTCACAATGGTGTTCCCCGTGTTGGTCCGGGCTCCTTTGTAGAATAGACCATCTGCCTTCCTGTGCCAGGCAGCTCGTAAAAGGCAAGCATAGGCTTGCCGTCACTAACACCGTGACATCTGACTAGGTGGTAGAGTTTCGCAGCGACTCACCCGGATTGGTTCCACCGCCTTACCTATTCCTACCGCCATAACGTCATGACGTGTTCCAGTTCGGAGGGTAAGGTAGCCAGTTAACTTACTTTTGCTCGAGGCCTAACATCCCGGCCTCTGGTTGGCAACGCACCATTACCACCTTTGGTGTCTCTAGGCGGCGGGAATTTCTTACCATCAGGAAATCCGTCTGCTTGTTTGCCTTCCAATGTTATAAAAAAAATGGCAAATGAATGTGGATGGATACAGTACCCGGGGAGAACTAAATTGACATTCCACAATCAAATCGCTATGGTGATGTCAGTCTTCTAAATCGTCGTATTTCTAAAAAATGACGAATTTATTGTCGTAGAAGTCAGTTTTGCAGGAATCGTGACAATTGGCACTCAATAGTCTCCGTCTATCATTGAAGGGACTTAGCGTGAAATATAACTAGTGTGAGATATCAATAATCTGTTTAGAGGGTGCGGAGTTTGTTTCTGAAAAGCCTTATTTCGAATTATATCGTATCGGTCATTCAGTATGAAACTTTTACTTTGTATTTAAGGCCAGGATATTCGAATTTACATATTTTGAATCAATTTTAAACAATCGAATATGCTTTATTTTGAGCTGAGAAAAATAAAGGTTGTAAGTCGATAAACTTTCTAGATTAACTAACGCCTTAAAATATTATATTTGTAACCTTAATCTATTATAACAAAAGCAGATATACAATGCGAATGTGGATGGATGTAGGTACCCGGGGAGGCCAAGGCCGACATTTCACGATCAGATCAATCGGATATTATCCGAGGGTGGTGTCAAGAATCTCCGAAACCGGCGTGTTTGTATGAAAAGGGTAATGAATGTGAAGGAAGCAAGACAGGTTTGTCAGGATCGTGAGGTCTGGCACTCGATACTCTCTACCTACCTCTTAAGGGACTTGGCGTGAAGATATCTATGTATTATAACAAAAAAAGATAATTCTTTAAATTTTTAATTTTCAGGTTTCCTTTGAAAGTTATCAAACTCAAACTTACAAAAAAAAATGGAATAAAATATATTTCATTGTTTAAAGAAAATTCAATAGTTACATTTATATTTTGTTTGATACATTATGAAATACTTTATAACAAAATCGAGACTCGGTGGTTGAAGTAGCATGTACTGCTAACAGTACTCAAACATCCTAGCCTTAAGGACGTGAAAAATAGGGTAACCTGTAAACATATTAATTAGGTGTCACTTACCACCTTCAGGTTGGCAACGCATTATTAACATGTGCAATGTTAAAGGACATATTGTTATTTCTTACCATCAAGAAGTACACATAATTATTGGACTTTTACTGAGATTTTTTTTGTACTGAGAACAGAATTTTGAATGTGAACTTGGTTTTAAACAGCTTTTAATTTTATATTGTCTACGCCCTTATCCAACTGGGCTACCAAGATGCAAAAAAATACAATTTTTACTAGCTCTCGTATCAGCTATCTACTATTTATCTTTATATGCAAAAATCTAAAAAATATTCCAAGCAGCGCAAAAATTAAAAAAACTTACTTGTTAGGTTTTCTATGGCCATAGTCACCGTCGGAGTCCTCCCTTTCGTAATCATCATCGTCGTTTCTTTCTTTCGTGTCTTCTGAAAAAAAATTTTTTAGCAAACTTCACAGCAAGCCAATTATTTTATTGTCAGCTACAAGCTTTTTTTAATATTAAAAAAATTCACTTCCGTATCCCATAAGTAGATAAAATGCTTCAATCCCAGGGAATGTTATTTATATGAAAACCCGGGACCTAGAATAATGTCGAACACTGGACCGCTAGTGAGAGGCGATTTTAATAAAAAACATCTGTATACTATTTCGAATTCCCGCCGCCTAGAGACACCAAAGGTGGTAATGGTGCGTTGCCGACCTGAGGCCGGGATGTTAGGCCTAGAGCAAAAGTAAGTTTACTGGCTACCTTACCCTCCAAACCGGAACACGTCATGACGTTATGTCGGCAGGAATAGGTAAGGCGGTGGTACCAATCAGGGTGAGTCGCTGCGAAACTATACCACCTAGTCAGATGTCACGGTGTTAGTGACGGTACGCCTATGCTCGCCTTTTACGAGCTGTTATTTTTAATTTTTATTCAAATTGGACCCGAGATTGCTTTTAATTATTTTCAGTGTTTTTTAAGGGATTGGATAACATACAATTTCTTGGTTTACCAGTTGGGAATAAATGTTGTATTATTATAGAAGTAACGATTCTCACCCCAGTTGTTGGACCTGTCGCTATACTCGCCCCAGCCTCCCGACCCGCCTCGACCGCCCAGACCAACAGCCTCCGAAGACATACCTATAAACAATTTTATGTAATGGGTGTTTTTTAAGTCTTTTTTCTTGTACTACATAATATGTTACGTCTAGTCATTTTTGGTTACAATTCTTTTAAAAAAGTCTAGAACGTTTGCTGAGATATATGCAAAAAAAGTTGAATCTTACCAATATATTTGTCTTTGTTTTTCTTAGCTTTCTTTCTCTCTTCTCTCAGCTTTTCATCATCTTGAATGAAGTCGATGAGCTCACGAACCTTGTGTCTCACGTTGATGCCCTATAATTAAATATTAAACTGTTTATGCAACAATAACTGTAGATAACATATAATAGGGTTACTCAAAATGGAATATGCGCAGCACTAGCAAACACTTGTAAAAAATATTGTCCAAGTTGTCCTATACATTCTTAAGAATTGAAACTTAACAATAATAATTCGTACCTGATCTTTTCCCAGGTCATCAACAAAGGTGTAGTTCTCCAGTGAACGAAGATCATAGATGTGTTCCCTGGCTGAGGTAACAACTCGCTCAGAGCCATTCCTCACTAAGTAGCTTAGGAGTAGGAGGCACTGGAACAAAGAAAGATTTTTTTGTATCATTTCAATCTCAATAATTTTTTGAACAAAATAAAAATGCTTGGTTTCATATTTCTTTTATAAACGATTTGATGATCGCAATTACATCAGTATTATAAGCTATTGCTTTTATACATCTTCTATACTATTATTATAAAAAGTAATGATTTGGTTTTTTGTTTGTTTGAAATGAATAGGCTCCGAAACAACTGGACCAATTTCAAAAATTCTTTCACTTTTAGAATGCTACATTATCCCTGAGCCAAGTTACACAGGCGAACCTGTGTAAAACTGCTACAATAAAATATCTGAAGAAAATATTTTTTTGTCACAGTTCCATTATTTCCTCGCAAACTATTTTCTTACTTTACAACTATGTCTAACACTCACTTTATACGTCCTCCTCCAGTGTGACCTGTTATCGTGCAGCATCCGTCTCCACAGCATGGACATAACTTCAGGGAAGTGTTCATATGTGAAGGTGGCCAGTGCCAGTTCTTGCATCTGCTGCCCAGTTGGACCCCAAGCTTCGTCTGAGGTTGCTTCACGGACCTTGCCCTCAACTTCTGTGTAGTTCATCACCACATTTGTTCTGAAAAAGAAAATGTCATGAATAATTATTGATGATCTATGTAAAAAACTGAATTTCCATTTCTGCTGGTGGCTGAACAGATGGACCGATTTTGCTAATATTTTTGTTGAGTTTCATAGAGAGAAAAACTGGTAAAATTGTAATAAAAATAGTAAAGACAATGCTTTAATCCAGTTAAACTTTAAGTAGGTATTAATGTCAAGCAGTACAAAACTTTTGTTTTAAATCAATATTCACACTTATGACAAGACAGTCTGTTGGGTCAGTTAGTAGTAGGTATATAAAATAGCATCCAAAATCTTTCAGAAAGTTTCATTTTAAATATCATAATCCTCACAGCAGAATAGAATAAAGTTCACACAGTCCCTTCTGCATTTGTAACATGAGTATGGATAAATAACAGATTAAAATGATCAATCATTTAATAGTTTAAGGCTAAGCACTCACGGAGCGGTTTTCACCCACGTCCGCTGCGGTTGCAGAACTGCGTTATTAGTTCAAAACATGGGAGGTCCAATAATCAACAAAATTTTTAATAATTATTGAGCTATAGCACTGTTTGTTATGGTTAAGGAGATATTTTTAAAAGGTAGATTTTTTCAGAAACTGTATCTTATAAATGCATGTTTTAGATTATGCACAAGTGCAAAATGGTCAACCGCCAAGCGATCGCAACCAGGCGAGACGCGGGAGATTGCCGCCCACAAGATTCTACAAGCTGTCCGCCGGTGCCGCGGGATCCGCAAAGACCCGCGGGATCCGCAAAGACCCGCGCGCTGGCGCATGGAAAACGCGCCGTGAAATGTGTTTTTACTTTTTGCATTTCTACAAAACGCTAAAACCTCTTTGTGAGTTCTAAGCCTAAATGTTCATTATCTTATTATTTTCCATTAACTTAGTAATGTCTTAAGTGCACTGATAATTTTTATTATCACATATTATGATGTTATCATCATCACTATGATTTTGTGGGTTAATATCAGTCAATTTAATTCACAGCTATAAGTGGCATCAACAACTTTAACTAGCACTGAACCAATTTAATAAACTTATTGTAATAGAAGCAAGCTAAATAACAATGTGTACCTTCAGTGGTATGGGTACCTATTGGACTTTGTCAATTAGATGATAAAATGTAAAAAAGGATATGTAACATTTTTAATTAACAATAATGCCTAATGTGTTTTCGATGATAGAAATATATCAATCAGATAGCTCTCAGGATAGGATAATGGCTATTGTGAATATAATTAGATGACTTGTTTTTGGAAAGTTTCTGACCCTCCTGCTACCGTAAGTTACGCTCAAGATAGTAGACTATAAAACATACATTTATTGGCATGCAATGAACCAGTCAGAATCATATCTGACATGTGTACATATTTTTTAAGCCAAAAAAACTACAATATTACGCTACAACCCTACCCTACAAAACCCTACCCTATAAAGACTACCCTACAAAAGTGCCTCTATTTAAATTACTAATTTGATATACATAATGAGATTTGATATATAGTGTTTAACCAGTGTAGGTATCTCCGATATAATGAGTCCAATCCTGATGAGTTTACCAGAAAGCATTCTTGGATTATGTATCATATCTTTAAGCTCCATCATCAGACCTGCTCAGTAATACTAGCATTCATTAGTATTTTAACTGTGATTAGTATTTTAAAAGTGAAAGAACAACTCATAATGTGACTAATATCTATTCCAATGCATACAAATGAGTTGCAAATGAGCTGATGACTTTGAACACCAGGACAGATCTCTATAAAGTATAGCTAAGAACCATTACAATCTCACCAACTTTCAAATAAAAACCCACATCAAAATTGTCCATCCACTGAAGAGCTAAGATGCCACAGACAGCCACACACAGATAAGTTAAACTTATTACACCCCTTGTATTGTGTCAGGAGTTAAGAACATAACTCTTCAAATGGTAACTCAGTCAGAAGTTTTTTTAATTCTAGATTTGTCTTACAGTCTTAGTGTGGATCGTGTAAGCATATTAATTAAATTAGACAATTGGTTAATAGAGGATCAAGACATAAATACCAAGGCACCATGATTTTTACTAAGGTGTGAAAACAACTTGCTTAAAGAGTGTTTAGGTTTCAAATCAAACAAATAAGAGCAAGAGGGAGTGAGTATAAATCACTTAGCAATCTAATCCAATCACAGCGGAGCCCCTTTGTTAAAAAAAGGAAAAAACTTTAGTGTAGAATACAAGTTTATTGAAGAACCTTTCCTTTTAACCTTGGTCAAAATTTTATTACATACATATTACAGAAAAGGCAAGCAATAAGAAAGGAGTGCTACGACTAAAACCAAGGTCACATAAAAATAATACTGTCATAATTGTAAACATTCTGACTACATGACATTGAATAGAGTAAAGAAGAACTATTTGTGTGAATTTGAATATTAAAATGGCATTTTTACTAGAATATATATGTTAATATGTTTTTATGATCACTATAAATTATTGTAAAATCAAAATTAATTGTACAAGATATGAAGCGTCCCAAAAAGTAAAACCTGGGATTCATCTATTACATTGATTTAAAAACAAACATTACTGAAATCTATGAGAATGTGAAAATATGTTCTTTACAATCTTTTTCATTTCACTATAAAAATTTAATGAACAAACTGAACAGCAATTGATTTCTCGCTACAAAATATCTTCCGTATATTACTTTATTTCATGGTCCAAAAACAACAAACAATTAAATAAGACTCAGTTGTGTTTACTTTTCACATAACTGCTTCATTTGAATAAATTGTGATTATAGATCCGAGAAAAAGAGTCCTCTTAAGGGCTGGTTTTTACTACTTTAGATAGAAATAAGATAGTTAGAAATACCTGTAAATCTTTGATTTACCAACATCTTAGATGTTTTAACTGTTTGTAAGTGGATTGTATTTTTTGCCAATAGGAAATCCGTACATACTTTTTTATCAGTACTCAAAGAAATATTAAACTAATTAACATTCAATAGTTTTCACACAGTAAACAATCACAGTAACTAAGCAAGGTCAACAATAGATTTTGTTTATTTTTAATATTTTGATAGTATGTTGACCAGTTTTGTATAACTGTTGAAGTATTCATGTTTAGTATCTTAAATGTAAATTTGTTATTCCCATAATAAAAATAATGTTTAATTATAAATTTGAAAAGTATACTAGATGTTTATTTGGTAATCAGAAAATCCTTAGTTAGCAAATTCTTAGCAAAGTTAATTTTTACATTTCCACTAGTGTTGCAGTACCAAAACTTAAAATAATAAAAAAATATCGATCGATGGCAAAGCATTCAACATGTAGATATAGATTTTTAAATTATACTTTACTAGTACGTAATTAAAATTTGAATCTATTAAACAATATAGAAAAATTCTTTCACCTTAGTAACTAATGTTAGTCGGATTTGAAGGGAACGAAATTGGCAATAGTAGCTATCCAACTATGTTGCTCAATAAGACAACTATGTTAGAACACACTTGCACTGTTTAACTTATATTTCATTTATTTATTAAAACTGAATGCACAATAAAGTACAAAGGCATAACTTAATGCATGTCAGAATTTTAATTCATCAATTTGCAAAATAGTTACACATGACATATACTTAACAACATACACATGTTGTAAAAGCAAAACTGGTACGCTAATTTTAAACAAAAAGTTAACAAATGTATATAACAAATAAATAAAAAGTAAGCCCTAAAGTTATACTACTAATTTTCTTATTTATATATGATGACCAAATATTTCAAACCACAGTCTATTATATTGAATTATAAAAAAATTTACAGAATCAAAACCAAAAAAGTAGTAATTGAAAATCCCGATACCTCTGAAATTCTATAGGTATTTCAAGATAACCCTTTGATATTATCATAAGTAATGATTTACATTCTTTTAAAAAAATAACAAAACATATTATTAGAAGGTAATAAAGTTTTTGTTTTGCGATAATAAAGGTTAATTGGTCGAGAACCATTTGAAGTAATAATGTTGAAGAATTTGTAACGAACCTTAAAAGTGATAGATAGTGATGGTTGTGATTAAATACCTGTTTAATTACCATAAAAGCAAGGAAATATTGTTACGACTTACACTTTATCCGCCAACTCCCGCACTTTCCACATGCTGATAAAACGATCCATTGCACTGCACTAATTAGAATAAACAAGTTTGAAATAAAAACCACTGTAATTTTAGTTAAGTATTAAAATTATCTGAAAAGCCGAGCTGATGATTTGGCTGACATTATTGCAAAATGGCGAATGTAAAATGTTGCCAGCAGTAGCCAGTAGCTATCAAGCAGATCATAGACAAAATGTAGTGCTTACAAAAAAATACGGTGGGCCTATGGATAGGCCCACCACACACGTGCATGGAATAATCCAAAACGGAAAAACGAAATGAAATTTCAAACACAGCAAATCTACACCTATATAAGGCTTATAGGACAATGCTAGACAGATAACATAGACAATAGATTTCCACAAAAAAAATTAACGGAATTGTTACAATTTCGATACGATTTTTTGTTAGGAGGACCGTCGTTGGTAAAAAAATAACAACAACATAATTAAATAACAGTAAGTTATAGATTTAATATATTCTCAGTTACTAGGTGGTAGAGTTTTACAGAGTTCTTCCGCACTGTTGTCAGTGCTTGCCGTTGACGTATTCCGGTTCGGAGAATAAGGTAGCCGGTAAAGTTACTTTTGGTCAAGACCTAGCATCCCGACCTCAGGTTGGCAGCGCACCATTACCATCGATGGTGTCTCACGGTGTGAATTTCTTACCATCAGGAAATCCGTCTGTTTTAAAAAAAATATGGGATAAATCAAACAGAATGTAATCACTACGTTATTAGTTGCATAAGTAAGGTAAAAACACAATATGGTAATTTAAATAGGTACTAAAAGAAATGAGAAACAACAGAATATGAAATTGATTAGATGTAATGGAAATGATATTATAACAAGACGTAATAATAGCTGTGGCAAGACGTAGAGCTACATGGCCATATGCGTTTTTGATCATGATCATTTGTCATCGTTGCGTATCGCCAAAGATTAGTAAGTAGAATTGTTTAGGTACTTTCCTGAAAAAAAAACGATCGGAGGCCCCAGTGTGAGTTGTCAAAAATACCTAGTTCGTATCACTGAATACGCTGGCAAATTAGTACATTTCTAATCACTTTACTCTTTACAACAAAAATTTTCAAAACTCACGCTCAACAAACATGGTTTGTATACTAGGCGGTTACTGTCGAATTGTATTAAATTTATACTAGGGGTATAAAAACATCTAATTTACCTGAACATAGTTTTCCTTTATTTAAGTTACTTTTTTTTATGTTTGAAAATTTGTATAAGTACAACGATAATCAAATTTTGATAGATTAGTAATATTTCAATGGCATTTTTTTTTATTTTTTAACGTGGTGGTTGTGGGGACAAATTCAATTAAATTGATTGAAACCGATACCGAAACCGGCCTGTTTGTATGAAACGAGTTATGAATGTGGAGGAAATGTATTATTCATACTCAAAGGGAGGAAACAGGTAGGCACACAAGGATCGTGACATTTGTCACTCGATACCTTCTAATGGATGCAACGGACTTGGCTTGATGATACCTATACCTAGTACAAACATCAAATTAGATAATATTTAATGAGCAACACTACGTACACAAACTATAAGTAGTCGCTTTCCGCCGCCGTTCTTCTAAATAGGTAAATTTCCGTTAAACGTTAATTCCTTATCCAATCAATGGATTTCAATGTTTTATACGATAGAACATTTGAAAGAAATTAGGAAGTTCCCCTGTTCGACAGAATAGAATATTTGCCTTTCTGTCGGTTAGTTCGAAAAAGGCGAGCAAAGGTTAAATGTGTCATCACCATCAAGACCGCTTATGATAGAGTGCCGTGCTGTAACTTGTCGAAGTCAAGATCCATAGACAACTATTCTTGTCGCAAAAATGAGTCATGTTCCGGTCCGGAAGGCAAGATAGCTGGAAGGCTTGTACAAATAGGCTAACACCCCGGCCACAATATAGCGATGCCACAACATCTCTGGCAAAGATCTAGTGTTTATAGCCTATAGTTGTCTCCTACATCAGTAGAGCCGTGTGCTTGTTTTTCATATTATCACGTGAAAAAGTTTTCTGGCAACACTGCATAGAAATACTTCCGTTTTCGAAGTTTCCCATTTAGGTACTCAAATTACAACCTGAATTAGGGGGTGGATAAAGTAAACAACATTAACTAATAAAACGACCATTTATTTGCAAAATATCTTCCCAACAAATAAAAATAATCACATCTAAGAAAGGTTCTAAAAAGCAACTGCTAACTCGAGACAAGGATCTTAAGCCTCTGTGATATGTCAGTTTATTAGCCGCCTTTCTCCCTAAACAGCCACAACAAGGGCAAGCAATCTGGGCCAGTCATTACGGAACTCTACTACCTACTCTCTAGATCTACAACTTGAAATGGGCTTCAAACACAGAAAAAGACATGCATCAGATTAACTAGTTTAACTCCTGATAAAATATGTTTTGATATTCAGATTTTTTTCTATACTTTTTCTATTTACAGCCTAAGGCCAGCATAACAAATATCGTTTCCTGATTAGGTTTCACAATCCGGAATTTAGATTTGGGATTCCATGAGACCAGCGCAAATGTATGGTTTTTTGTATTTGACGTTTCATACACACAGAGATACAAACGTTGAAAGACTAGCTGACCCGGCAGACGTTGCTATGCTATATTTTTTTAATGTGATTTTAGTAAAAAAAATTAGTGTGAGTCACCCTTAGCACTTAGAGGTATGAAAAATTGTAAAATAGGGGTACTCAATATGCTCACAACATTTCATGAGAATTAAATATGTCAAGATTTTAAAAATATACAGAATAGAGATTTGATGATCCAAATGTGAAATTACATTTTAGTGATGCACATCTCACCACGAATGTAGACACTATTTTTCAAATCTCTATTAAAATCTCTGACTATCGAAAATTCTTGTTCGTATTCGGCGTCTGAACCTAGTCCATGAGCGCTGCATCTGGGGGGAGGATCATTATTTTTTTCTTACAACCCGAATGTACGGAAAACGGATATATGTTTTGTTTTTCGATTCAAAAATTATAAGAACTTGTGCGCCTTAGTGTAAATTTTGTTTGAAAGAACATCAAGATTTCCGAATCTTCATTCCATAATAGGGAAATCATATGTGTGCGCCGGGCCTTAATCTAGTGTTTTGACAAGAAATATTTTTCGAAAATTCGAGCACATTTCGAACTACTATAATTGCTAGATTTTTTATCTCTGGTAACATTGCTGGTGTACCAGTGAACGTAAGAAACCTATAAACAGTAATTCATAATATCTAAAGATTCATTATTCTGTAATCTTTCTATTCCTAACACTGTTAAACGTTATTTGTATAAAATACCTACACTTTGAGTTGACCGTTTTACTAATTTAGTAATAATTTCATAAATATTTTAGATAAGACATACCACATTTTAATTTTACATTTAATTTAAAAATATATTTAAGTCATCTTTCTATAAATCCTCTTATGTCTCATGCGCATGTATTACAGTAAACAACTCTGTTAAAGAAATAAGTTATCGATTTAAATAATGAAATCTCCGAATCTGGTAGAGTGCAACTATGTCAGACAACATTTTTGGTGACTTATCTTTTCTATAGTTTTCCGTTCACTGGTCCGAATAATGAAACTAATGTTTTTGAAGTGAAAACGTCTTTAGCGGCGTTGCGCACTTTTTTGGAATGGGTAAAAACTTCTTAACTCGCGTCAGGACACGTGACGTGATCGAAAATTCGTAAGACGGATGGAGAGTAAACAGTCGGCGCGGCGTAGGGAGGAAGTATCCCCCTCTCTTTCTACCGCGCGGCGAAAATGTATGGCGGCGCCTGCTGTTTCGATTAGACGGCGCAGGGCGCTTGCGCGAATGTTCGTGTTATCATGTTTGTGTACGATAGTGCAATAAATGAATATTGTATTCTACCACATAAATGATAGTACTTTCATGCTGATAATTAAAGCAATTTGTGCAAATTTATTCCCTAACCATTCCAAAATATCAAAAATGCACAATGTTAATATTCAAGTTTTCACTTCTGCTGGCACTCCCGGAGTGCAGCCCGTCGTTTTTTTACCATCCTCTAATAACTTAACTCAATCGTATCAAACTAATCGCAAGGTGATTTTCGTCGGAAGTATTGTACTTCATGTCGAGTTAAAATACACCAGCATTTGTAGTTCACTGGTCCATACAATTAACATTTTTTTTCTTGAACCGTCTTCTAATGAGTTTGACCTCATTAGAAGGTCATACATCATTTCTTCGCGAGCTGATCGTTCTGTGGTTGCACGTAGTATTGCCAAAGCTCTATTGCCTTATTTGCTACAACGTCACACTGTTCTGCTGTCTGAAAAAAAAATAGCTTATGTCAATTTATATATTATAAGCACGTAAGAATTTCAACCTTTATCTACAAAAGCTGGATATATAGCATAATTCCAAAATAGGTGAAGTTTTAAGGCAGTGTTTAGTACATTTAATAAAAAACATCTACATAATAATAACGTGCTTCAAATTAATTTTGGTTTTTTCTCATATGACAACAGAACAAACTTATCCATTTGACTTAAAATTAAAAGAAGACTAGGAAACACTTGTAGGAAACAAACTTATAATATTATACATTAATAGCTGCTGGTCTCGGCCTTTTTCC
Organism: Calephelis nemesis; assembly: GCA_002245505.1. Lineage (NCBI taxonomy): Eukaryota > Metazoa > Arthropoda > Insecta > Lepidoptera > Riodinidae > Calephelis > Calephelis nemesis. The sequence continues at coordinate 54,375 of NJDD01001835.1, read as the reverse complement.
TAAAAATAACATACCCTTTGTTCTTAAGGGATAATGAAGGCTTCCAATGGTAAAAGATTTTTTTCAAATCATTCCAGTAGTTTTGGAGCCTATTTAATATAAACAAACAAACAATCAAATCTTTCCCCTTTATTATTACTTCTTAGTATAGATAAGCAAGGCGACCCGATCCTTTACCTTGTTACAATGTGAAATAAAGGCAAAGATTATTCTAATGAAAAAAATGCGCTAATTCAAATGAAAAAAAAAACCACTTTAATCACATTATTTTTCATGGGGATAGATTTTATTACATTATTTATACATACACGGTCTAAAAACTAATCACCTATTTTGAAAGAACCTTATAGATAGCCGACTCTTAACTACGTCACATTCACAGTAAGACTCTTTTACAGTCAATATTAACAACCAATCAAAAGATAAAGATAGGCCTTCTAGAGATTTGTTGCTCAGTTATCATAACATTAGTAAAGCAAAAACTTTGGACCCCTTTTTACGCATATTACGCGGACGGAGGAGTATGAAATTAAGCACACTTTATGTGTAGGAGAAGTGCAGAACGCTAATACTTTTCAATGTTAATGTTTACAAAGTGCATTAAATCAAACAACAAAACATTACACATACTACCACGCATTTTTCCGACACACAAATACATTGATGAGAACGATAAAGTAGCACAGATGGCATTTTCATACATTTTTGGAAACAACGTAGCTCGTCTTAACAAAATGAAGATGCCGTTCTTATCAAAAAGAAAATCAAATATATAATGGTCGAATTTCGACCAACGGACGACCACTACTTTTTATTAATCATTAAAAAATAGCAGTGGTTGCTTGTTAACTGTACAAAAGTAGCACTAACTCTATCTTAGATAATTAGAATTAATATTGGCAGTAAGAGCTTTAACCTTATGCCATAAATGGCATGGCCATAATTGGAATTAATAGCCCAACCTCAGTTTAGCCACAGTCTATATACACATTGGGTGTCTGGGCTACGTGAATTACAACTAAACTGTCTAAAAATAGATTTGTTTGTTCGGTTTTGTTCACATACATTCGGAATTATTCGTGAATTTGCTACACTTCGTTTCGATTTTTCGAAAAAGGAATTCCGTTACAAAGTTCCGAATAAATGTTGCGGGCTTACGGCCAATACTAATAACCTATCTACAGATAAAGATAGGCCTTCTAGAGATTTGTTGCTAAGATACAGTTGTTAATTTTTGAAAAATAGCAGCGGTTACCTGGCAACTGATTTGAAATAGTTCAATCTCTTATATTAGATTGGTTATTAATATAGGCCGTTAACAGACAAAACTATATATGATGATGGTAATAATGTCTCTGTCAAGTTTCGGTCTGGAGGATAGGGTAGCCTGTAGACGTGCACAACAGACCTTCCATTTCGGTTTCAGGATAGTGAAACCAATAACATCTACGGTGTTTATAGAAAATACGGTGTCTTAGCCATTAGAAAAATCCGTGTGCTTGTTCGCTGATGTTAAACGTAAAAAACAATACCTCAGAAAAACATTTAAGGACTTCATCACCAGTTTTAGCCCTCAGAATGTTTCGTCTCAGCGTGATTACCAATTTTACCGCCACAAACGACAGTATCTTTGGGGCCCCACTGCATACTTTATCCCATATTCTGAAACAATACATTTTAGTCACCGACTTCTAGTTTACCATATTTTACATAATTTTTCTTTTGTTAGATACTTTTTACATGAGATGCCTATGTTACACCTAATGTTAAAGGAGCTTGCCTCTTTGGTCTAGCTGTGGTGTTGGACTTGACTTCACGAGTTCGATTCTCGGCAACAAAAAGAAAATGTGTTTTTTCCAATTTCCTATTAAAAATGTATGGGATTGGATGTGTGCCTGGTTTGCGGCAGGTTTGCCACCTATCACATTGTGGGACTTAGTGTCTTCGGCTGATCGTAAGTGCCCTGGTTGTGCCTCTGTTTACAATTTCGGGGATATGGGCGTGAAGATACTTTAAATGAGATATTGGTGCCTGGTGGTAATTTTTTATGAGCACAAACTAAACTTATTTTAAATGTGTAGTGTCTTTTTCCTATGAAACAAAAACAAAAGAGATTAAAACTTTTTAGACTCGTCAGATTAATTCGGACACCTTAAAGAGTAACGTTTTCAAGCAATGTTTACCGATGAATGGATTAAAAGCATGTAAATATGTTGTGTACAAATTAATCTAAAAGTATTGTAGCGTTAAGAAATGATTTGTCGCCAGAGAGTAATCTATAACATGAACTAGTAGTACTATAGTATTATTTTTTCCAGAATTCACATATATTTGACTTTTATACTTTATATATATGTATATATATTTATATATATATACAAACATGTTTTAGGCCACTTACATCCTAGTTTAAATATTTAACTCTGAGTCAGCTTTTAAGTAACTGTAGAATAGACTACTCCCTTTAGCCCTACAGCTTGTATGTAGGAAGCAAGCATTTATTAATAACTTATAACCAAGAAATTCATCGGTGGTAGTGTTGTACTCGTATATCAATTTGTCCAAGTGATGCACCACCTAGTTTCGTCCGATATGGTCCTGGGAGAAGGATATCCGCTAGATTTCACATAAGGCCTAACATCCCGACTACAGGACAGCGACGCACCTATAACTTCTATGGTCACAATTATCTCTTACCACAAGAACTAGAGTGGTGTGCTTATTTGTAATATATTTAGTAATATAAAAATACTAGCTGATCCATTAATTAAAAAAAACATTTTCAAGGAGATCAAATTATGAATGTTAAATTCCCTTGAACACATACAAAAAGTTTCATCAACATTGGTCCAGTCGTCCAGAAGGAGTTCAGTGACAAACACACGAACACAAGAACTATATATATAAAGATTAAAAATAACTCAAAAGACTTACTTAGTTAACGAAGTATCATCGATCACCCCCGCAAAACAGCAGTTAAACCATTTTGTAAGTGGCAACACCTCTAGTGCCTGCATTTCAACGAGGTGGCTGTAAAATGTTTTGTCAATTAAAACAAAAACATAACTTTTTGGAATTATGACTATACAATAAAGTTTAAAAGTTTTAAAATCAGAATAATGTACTTTAATAAAAGAATATTATTATATTTTTCTATGATAATCGTCTTTCCCAAGATCAGTTCAGTAAAGCTAAATTTTTGCGGTGAATACACTGGTAGTTTTTATTTACAGCATACAAGATCATAACAGTACATGCTTATCATGTATATATCACAGTATAAATCGAAACTAATTATCAATTACTATGAGTACAACATACACAAAGAGATCTAATATTTCTCTGTAACATCAAATAAAAAATTGAGTTATTAAGAAAAAACCATATTTTGTTCCCACGTGTGGTCCGGGCTCCTTTGCAGTATAGACTCTTTGCTTTCCTGCCAGGCAGCTCGTGAAAGGCAGGCATATGCTTACCGTCACTAACAACGTGATATCCTACTAGGTGGTAGAGTTTCGCAGCGACTTGTCTGGATAGGTAACACCGCCTTACCTATTGCTCCCGACACAACGTCAGTGCTTGACGTTGAGGTGTTCCAGTTCGGCGAGTAAGGAAGCCGGTAAACTCGGCGCTAACAATACGGCCTCGGGTTGGCAACGTACCATCACGTAGGCGGCGTGAATTTCTTAACATCAGGGAATGTCTGCTTGTTTGCCTTCCAATATCATAAAAAAAAAGAAAAGATTTATATAATTTAAGTGTAGTAAGACTACAACAAACCGCCTTTGATTATTATGTCATCTAATTACACACAATTTCAACATTTACCTCGATTTCCATGAAATTCCATAATCAGATCCAGACTTGGTGGAACCACCTCAAAAAAAGGGTAATTCAAACGAAAAAAAAATTAAATCGGTTTACAGATGACAGAAATACGAATTAACATACACGCAAAAAATATAGAAATCGAAAATAAGGTTATATTTTCGACTTCTATATTTCTTGCATTTTTTTCAAAGTCGTTTTAAAACTACCTCACCATAGTAATGGATGAAAATGTGCTATTGTTTCTAAATGACGTGTACTTTATACCATCAAAAGTAGTTTGTTTGCATATTATAAAAAAATAAATACCTACTTGTATAATTCTCCATCTTCCTTCTCCAACATAGTTTGGAATGCTTCTCGCAATTTACCTAGCTCTTTTTGCATGTTCTTGACTACATCAGTGAGACTTTTACATAAAAAGTATACATCAACTTCATTGTCATATAATTCTAATAAAGTGTTGGCTATGGGTATAAATGTATCTGATAACTGAAAATATGATTACATAAATAAATTTATTACAATGTTGTAATAAACATCTCCTCAACAAAAATAAAATTTTATATTTAAATATGATACATATTTGGTTTTTTGAAAAGATTTTGTGTTCCTAACTGAGAGGTTTTTACTATTTCACCGAACCTTGTGAGACAACTTCTGAGACAGCGTTATTTATATGGTTTCTCGCAAGACCAATCCTCGTCTTTGCATTGTATTCTAATTACTAGAGGGTTTATTGGGGCGGCGGTGATGACTGTCGCTCGCTGCTAGACGTTAGACGACCGGTGGATATGCATTTTGAAGTGACTGCATGTCTTAAGCAAAAATCCTTACAGGTATAATATACAAAGATAACTCAGAGAAATTATTTATTTTAATTATAAATTATGCCATGGCCTAACAAAATAAGTAACAAACGAAATTATTGTCCGTTCTAAGCCACACTAACAGATCTTTACAACAAACAGTGCACACAACTCTGTAGCGTGACAGTACTTATTTTACAATTATCGCGGCAAAAAACGTAAAATTATGGATAAAAGTGATACTAGGTGGTAGAGTTCGCAGCGACTCACCCGGATTGGTACCACCGCCTTACCTATTCCTGTCGCCATAACGTCATGACGTGTTCCGGTTTGGAGTGTAAGGTAACCGGTAAACTTAATTTCGCTAGAGGCCTAACATCCCGTCCTCTGGTTGGCAACGCACCATTACCACCTTTGGTGTCTCTAGGCGGCGTGATTTTTTTTACCATCAGGAAATCCGTCTGCTTGTTTGCCGTCCAATATCATAAAAGAAAGTGCGGAGATAAAATATGTCAGGATGAAAAAAATACCCACGAAGGAAATTTTTTCGGACATTCAGCAGACAATAAGGGTTGATGCTGTACCCTATTCCACGAATGGGTAGCCACACTTAAAGAGGTAGGTCAAAGCATTAAAGATGACCCAAGTTCCTTCCAAGAAGGCCTTTGCCCATGATGCGGAAGAAAATTTCAAAAGGGTTGAAAAACTTGTATTGGAAGACAGCAGAACAACTTTCTTTAATCTCAGCTATAAGATTTATATGTTATAGCTGAGATTCTAAATGTATAATTTGGCAGCATTAAATCCATTTCAAGTCATGCACTTGGGTTCAAAAGTGTCGGCAAAATGGGTGCCATGAATGTTAACCGACGAACAAAAAGCGACGTATGGAAATATCTAAGATCAAAAGGTTTCACCGAGATTCGGATAATTTTTGCCGTCGCGTTGTCACCATGACATGAATAAAATGTGGGTCCAAAATTTTGATCCTGAAAATAAGAGACAAAGCAAGTGTATGAAACCACCATCTGCTCCATCCATTAAGCAATTTCAAGTTGTTCCTACTCTGCTAGCAAAGTTATGGGCTATGGCCCCGTGTTTTGGGACAGTGGCCAAAATGAAAATGGGCCAAATGAATACTGACCAATGTTATGCAAATTTTATTCTGAAAGTGCGAGAAGAAAGTAAAATTTCGTAGAAAACTGTCATTGGGCGTGTTGTTTCTTCAAGATAACACTCCTACTAATCGATGGGAACTTGCTCTTAATGCAATCCGCTGTGCTGACTTTATTCTTCTAGACTGATTTGGTGGTTCTTTGGACTTAGCCTCTAGAGATTTTCAATAATTCCAAAAATTAATAGAGGAAATTCGTGGAACCAAATGCCACGCTCATGACTGCTGCGGTTATGAGGAGTTTCTTGAGAGCAAGACAACATTGTTTTCCGCGAGGAATAAGGAAGACAGAAACAAGTTATTTTAAATGCATTGCATTGAAGGGAAATTATGTAGAAAAATAAAATATTTATGTATTTTTCATATTAATTCCAAACGTCTTAACATAAAAAAAGTAAAAGATTGTTGAATACGTGTTTTACTAAACAGTGTCTAAAATTAGATTCTCGACCAATAATATGCTGAATTGGCTTCTAAATATTTTTTGTGGTAAGATGGGTATTTTTCTTAATTTGAAACTGCCTTTTTTCTCGACAACTTTAAGTGAATTGGACCTAAACATAATAATATATAAATCACATAAAATATACATATTGATAAAAAAAAATTACTTACACAACAACCACTTTCTGCAAATTTTGGGGGTTTCCTTTCTTCATTCTCTAACAACCACATGGCCAGCAAAACTTCACTTCTTGGTGCCTTCAAGTCAACCAATTCTAGCATCTCTACAGCATACAGCAGGTCGTTGTACTGCTCAGTCCTCTGTTTTGTTACAAACTCATGCGAGTCTGGATAAACTGGTAAAATATCTAAAATGTAATTGATTGATGTAATATGTTATAGTGGATCTTCGTATTTACATAATATATATTGAAGAGACAGATATAGGATACTTTCTATCCAGTTAGACTGCGAAGAAACTAGTAAAAACTTCTTCATATTTCCCATACAAACTGAAAAGGTACACGAAGTCGCAACAAAGCAAAGGGATATTGTGATGCTGACTACATAATCACAATATATCTTTACAAAGATGTATTTATCTGCAAGGTTTATACTATTTTGTAACAGGGCAAGTTTAAGGTAAGTTAGGTACTCATAGTAAGATAAGCTTCCATTTCGGGGAAGTCGTTTGAAAATACTGACAACCGTACGTCCTCAAAGAACCGTATGTGTAACTTTTCATGTTAAGAAAAAATAATTAATGTCAGCTTTTCAAAAAAGCACGTCAAATATCTATAATTTACGTAAAATGAATCGTCACCCGTTTCATTGTTAATTTGTGTCCTTAAAAATGAATAAAATATGAAAATAATAAATGAAAATAATATTATTGGTGTTTATTTCTATAAGTTAAATGAACTGGACGCGAAATAGAATATCAATTTGACAAAATGGGTGTGCAAACCCATCTTTAAAACTTTTAAGTTCATTTTTATAACATTATGCATATTAAAATGCCTAATTTACATCTACATAATTGCGATAGTAGAAGACGATATAGATGTCGAAATTCACCCGGATGCAAACTACATCTATAGATTCTTCTATATACCAGATTGTGTTCACTTTCTAATTCAAATAATAATTCTTAGTTAAATCTTTTATTAAATCAGATCAGTCATAAGCAGGCAGCCCTACTTAACCGAAAAAGTGTTTAGTCTACAACGAATTTCTTTTGCTAACTGGGTATATAGGTATGTCCTATCCCAGGCAACAATATTTTTAATTAGAAAATTTAAAAAATACATTAAATTGTCCGACGCAGAAATTGGAACGAAGTCGCATGGGATAGCTCTACAGAAATTCATTTCAATTGTAGCCAGCTTGAACAGCAGTTGGAAATTTGACACAAAAAATTTTAATCCTTTAATCCATGTAATAGACACACTTCAAAAAGTATTGCAATACGAAAAGTAAAAGAAAAAAAAATTGCATAGAAATACTCAACGTAAAATCCTGAAAGAAAATTTAATACCCACAGATCTAACAAAATCTTTATTCTAAAATAAGATACTTAAAAGAAAAATTGCGTGACCAAGTTTGCAAATTGGAGTTTATGTGTAAACAAAGCAGTACTTTTTGGCTCCACATTATCCTCTATCCTCCACAGACTGCCTTGTTGGTCGAGTGGCTAGCGTATATGCCTGACTACATTGACTTACCGCGAGACTCGGGTTTGATTCCCGAGGGGAACAGGCATTAGTGTGATGAACGTTTAGATGTCTGCATTTCCGGTTTGTTTATTAAATTTGTTCTGGTATATTTTTCAGTATTTCTATGTATTAATATCGTTGAATAACACCCATAACACAAGCATATAATTTGCTTACTTTGGGATTAGATTCAATTTGTGTAAGTTGTCCAGAGATATTTATTTATTTATTATTATTATTATCCCAGCTGCAAACACTTACAATGAATAATTATTGTAAAGAGAAAGGTGTACATTTGAATGTAAATAAAACCAAGGTATTTGAAAAATAATGTGTCAGAATGGATGCAACAGTTTAAGTAGATGTTGTAGTACTGGAACAAGTGAATGAGTTTCTATATCTCGGTAGTGCTTTTGGTAGACAGCTTTGACATTTGACAGCTATTTGATATACACTTTACCCAGTGATCATCACTAAAAAGATACTGAATAAGCCCGTTGGTGTTACTGCTTTATTTGGAAATTTCTTAATTGTTTACATAGCCCGTACTTGCTACAAAGAAACAGTCAACATTCATAAGTTGAAGGATCCTGTTTAGCCACTATATAGGTGCACTCTGACAAAAAGTCCATGGGTGGACACAATCTGGATTTGGGGATGCAAACTGGGTACATCAACTTTTTAATATCATGCCACTCAGACACGGATGTCAACACTTTGTTGACAAGCTGAGGCTAGGATGTTAAATGCATTCTAAATAAATGCTACCAATAGAGCCTATAATATTAAACATGTTGCCAAGTAGAGCTTTGGCTATTGTAATTTGGTAGGCTGAAGACTTGCATTTAAGGTTTCTGAAAAGTAATATCAATTAAATTTATAGCTGTCAGCTTTAGCCAGAGCTAAAGCTCTTACTATTGGAGGCATCTATTCACTTTAATAAATTAACAAAATGACGCAAATAATACCTCTTTGTTCTTATCATATGAAGTTGTTTCTGATTACTATCTTGGGATTGCTTCTTAGATTTAGTAAATCAAAATGTGTTTTATCAATTTTCTTATAAGAACAACAGAACCTGAGATTGGATAAATGTACTATTGGCAATGTTTGCCAGCCATCACATAGTGGGACTAAATGTACCTATGTGGCAAATTTAGGGTGTCCTAGATGTACCGTTGGTGATGTGTCCACGCAAAGATTGATATAATGGAAGAAACAATAAATATGCGATTTGGAGTATAGTTAACGAAATAATAATTCGTTATGGCAGTGGCTAGTTCTAGGTGGCAGTGACCATCTATATTTATCACTTACCGACAAAGAGGCGCAATTTTTCCATAAAAATACTTACCAAGCATCACTTTCCAAACTAAATTCCTATAGGCATCGGGAACGGTAAATCGCAGACAAAATTGTTTTAACTTCACTTTATCCCATGGTTTTTCTTTCATCAGTATTTCTAAAGATTTTTTCTCCTCCACTCCCCGGCAGCCGACTTTTTCGTAGTAGATCGAACGAAAGTTTCTTTCATCTCCCATGATGTCAAATTTGGAAAAAATGTGAGGTTACATATTAAATTTCTGCCCACAACTCTAATATTACGAGTTTTTGTTTGTCCAAAATGAAAAACAAATTTACAATCCACAAGTAACCATATAAAAAGGAAAACACGGAAAATGTCAGCGTGATGTCAGTTGTCACTAATGTCAGCTGAGACTTGAGAGAATACCACAGACTAAACGTTGAGCTGACATATGCCTTCAGTGATGCCACCTCACAGAAAAAAGATAGTGGATTTGTTTCAAAACTTCCTAGATTTCAAGGTTTTAACTAAATATTAGAATTCCATAAAGAAGAAGGTACATACAACGAGCTAGATACAAACTAATGTAATTGTATAAATAACGTACAAACAAACATAACACTCTAAGTAACAAAAATTAGCTAAACATTAACTGTTTTCATTATTATAATATCATTTTAATTTAGAGTCGCATTTGTTATTTATAATTTAGAGAGAGCGCGCACGGGGTATTGTTGGCCGCATTTTCATGTCTTGTTACGTACCTACCATTCAAATTAAAGAGATAAACATAACACTCTAAGTAACAAAAATTAGCTAAACATTAACTGTTTTCATTATTATAATATCATTTTAATTTAGAGTCGCATTTGTTATTTATAATTTAGAGAGAGAGCGCGCACGGGGTATTGTTGGCCGCATTTTCATGTCTTAATAACGTACCTACCATTCAAATTAAAGAGATAAACATGGTGTCGCGGCAACAAAAGTTGCCGGTGCGCGCTTAGCCTTACGTAAAAAAGGGGCGGTCCTTACGTCACCGTGTCGATAGATGAAAATGTCGAGGTTCCGTTTAAAATTTAAAATTGCTTCAAGTCAACAATAGAATAGAAAATTAGTTTATTTTTATATTTAGTTAAAATTTTAATCACCACCATCATCATTTCCGTTCTTATAATAAATATCACATGTTGCTAACAATAACATTATCATTGTTTCAGATTAGTGATGTGACTGACAAAGCACATGCTTAGAATCTTTGTCACAATCTTTGCAGACCTGCCTAGCTTCCTCAACGATGATCGTTGAATATCAACCTAGGACTCCCCGAGTATCTAAATCTAAATTAATCCATCAGTCGCATTGTATATCTATATAGCCAGTATTTCATGTGTCATTCATACAGCATGATTGAAATAAAGGACCATGCTCTTTCACATTTTTACACCAACACTTTCCTTTAAACTCATTCTTGCCCAGATCTTACTGTTGCAAATGCAGCCTGCGAGCGTTAAACCACAATTTATTCCGTAGCGCACGCATATTTTGTCATATTGAGGTTTTTAATCGAGACGTTACACTTGCTTGTTGCACAATTCTTATTTCGACGTTGTTGCATGAAAGCAAGAGTTGTGTATGTCAAAAATAGTAGGTACTTTGAAATAATATTTGCTAGTCTGTTGATCATATTATTCAACCTAGGTAGATAGTACGTAACTATAGTCAATAGCAATAGCTATAGTGAGTGTGTTTAAGCTATTCCTATCCCAACAGAAGCTCGAGATAACAGAATAAAAAATAGAAGCTATGCCCTCATCTAGGTTCCATTTAATTTTATGTTAAAAATTAGTAGAATCAATTCAGCCATTTTGTTGGCATAAAAGACGGAGCAAAATTACACACGTTAGCATGCTACCTAATGTCTATTCGAATAATATGTATTTCATAGGTTGGGCTATAAATCGTTCGGTTTTTTTAAAGGGCCAGGAGTGTCCGATACGGGCTTGTTTGTATAGAAAGAGTAATGAATGTCTAAGAAGAATATTGTTTCGTGCTAAGAAGCTAGGCATTTATAAAAAGATCGTGACATATTTTGGCATTCGATGCTCAGTGGTAACTCCGGAAGGCGTGAAGATATGTGTATTAATGAATATACCTAGCTTGAAACGGAAATTCGAAAAAAAATTTTCCTCAAACACCGCATTTTTCTACAACGGCAGAAGAAATCTGAATTTTTTAAAACGTTTAATTAGTGTAAGATAATGTAAATTTTATGTCTCTTTATAACCTACACGATTGAAAGAACATACTTGATAATTTATTATAAGTTAAATAACTAAAATGTTTTGGTACAAAATACTGAAATAAAAATATTGAACTTGCGTCTTAAAAATAAAAAAAAAGTTGTTTCTCGTAATTACTGACAATTACTGAAGACGTTTTTTTAAATTTGCTCTTTCAGAATTTTTTACGAGTTCTTAAGTTTGTTAACGTAATTACTACCAATATATGACCCATTCTAATTTCAAATAATGACAAAATGAAATTTAGTTGCCATGGTTACAAATATTTTGTTAGAGGATTTCTAAAAAAAATGTATGCATAGATTGTATGCTTGAAGTGTTTAAAATATTACTTATATTTACACGGTGATTATTAAAAGGTACCTATGGTGATTAAGCTAGATTCTGTATAAAACTAATAATGGATTTATCTAAAGAGCCAAAAGTTGATACTGCGTATATCGAAAAGAAAAGACAGGAGTTGAAAATATTTTTTCGTGATTCCAAGCTATCCCAAAATAAAATTGATAAAATAATTGAAAATGAGCTTTCGGTGCTCAAAGATCATGTTGTGAAAGAGGGTGACTGCAAATCGGAATACGAAGTTATGTCAGGTCAACCATTTACTGATGTTGGGGAAAACGTCAAACCATTAACTAACGAAGAAATAAAAAGATTGGTTAAAGAAAATCCAAAAATAGCAGAAAAAGCTAGTCAAATTGCCAGTAAATCTGATATGTCACGTATATCTATACCCCTTGACAAGTTAAATATTCCTTCTTACAGTGATATGGAGAAGGAATTAGCAGGCGGAGATAGTAATAAGATTAGAGAAATTAGATACCGAAATTTGAAAGCCCTAATGAATTCTGTGGAAGAGTTTAAGGGTACAAATTATGTGAATAATATTCAGACTGACACTAAACAAACAGGTCTCGAAGAATCAAATGATGATGATGACGACGAGTTTGAATCTATTGATAAAATAGTGACAGAAATTACTAATAAACCATACGATTTAAGATTTCAAGAAACTAAGGAAATGTTACAAAGCTTAGCTGATAAATATGACGATCCTCTACAAAACTGTGACCAGAAAAGGCCCTTAGATGAGTTGTGTGTTATACCTGATCCTATTTTGAAAGAAGCATCATCCCATTTAGTGAAAGGCAAAATACAACGAGGCCCTTTAGAAGAAATAAAAGAAAGTTATGCTATCAATCAAGCGATGAACATATCTTTAATTGATAATCCTGTAAAACTTAATCTGGATGGTAAATTAAAAAATGATGACAATCACAGTAATATACACCGAGGAGATAATTCAACAGGTTCAAAAGTAAAGAATTTTGAAACTAGACTCAAGGATACCGAGTCCTCTTTGTGCACCATAAATTCAATATTATCTAAATTCGTTAATAATAAAGGAATTAAAAATACACATGAAAAAGATACAATAACACTCAATGATAGTAACGTTAATAGTACTAATAAAGAAATAATAGTTAAAGATGATAGTTTGATGCCAACTGAACAAACAGAAAAAGGATTAGATGATCAAATGGAAAATACCTTGCAAAATGCGTTAAATGATTTATATGAAACCGAGAACAACGACGCCGAGGATAACAATGAATTTGAATTTAAGGAAATGAAAAATCTTGCACGAAATATTGTAGAAGGTGCTGAAAATCTGAGTACTCTAATTAGAGAAGATATCACTAACAAACTTAATAGTATGAATGAATTGCTAAATGATGTCAATGAAGCTTTGGAAAATTCAAAAAAGTCTAATTTGGTATACCAAAAACTTAAAGAAGAGGGTAACGCTATAAAGGCTTTGAAAGTATGTGATCATAATAGTAGCGCTTATGAAACAAAAGAAAATATTAACAATAACGAACTGAAAATTAGCTCAGTAAGCCAATACGAAATCGACGATATAAATAATGCAATTTGCAAGTTAAATACAGAAATTCAATGCCATGAAGATAGAGTTAATACCAGTCAAGCAAATTATGAAATAACAAGCAAAGAATGTCAGAACTTCATGGAAGAAATTGATGGAGTTTTACAAAAATCACAACACATATTACATCCTAAAACAATACACCATAAAGATACGTCAGTTAAAGAAATTATTGATGATGAAAATGATATTCACAAACAAACGGGTGATGATAACGTAATTAGGAAAGAACGATCAGATATAAATTCGGACGATAAAAGTAGTCTAAATAGTAAGATGATAGAATATAACAAACGTGAAAAAGAAAGAAATAAAAGAATAAACAATCTATTACATGAAATAAAAGATAAAATGAAAGATAATAAAGAAGTATTGAGATTAGCAAATAATCTGTTACGGCGTGACGAAAATAATAAGAGTGTTGAAAAAGTAGCAGATATACAAGAAGTCAATGAGGAGGATGTACGAGTTCAAGGTGATCAAGAGAAAGAAAATGAAAAACATAATCATGTTGAAAAATCACCAGAGGTTTCAGAAATACCCTCTCTCCAACATGGAAAAGGAGGTAATAAAATGTAATATATGTCATGTCAAAACATATTTTTATTTTGTATCTTGTTATTCGTGTTGGTCCTGTTTCAAGCTAACCTTTCTGCAGTATTTACATGCAACTGTACAATTTACGGAGTCGTTTTTTTTAAACAACAACTATTTCAGTTTACTTAATACTTATTTTACACTCAAGTCAAATATCGTAAAAAGGGTAGCGTGGCCGGTTTACTTACTACCACAATGTTGACTCATCGTCATTCTAAAGAATTTTCGTGTAATTCGTGGTCTCCCTTTAATTATATAGGCATAATGCTTTCCTACCAAGCAACTTGTAACTGAATATTTGAGCTAATAATGCCTTATAATCACCCATCTATAGGCGATGCATGTTTTAGGGGAAATGTGTCTTCTTTTTTGCTTTTTTAAATAACATCTGCTATGAAAATCAACTAAATTTAGTTTTTGTCATCATACAGCTATCTCTTGTTATTGTAGTGCTTCAGTTGCATTGTTGCAGTTAAGGGATTACCGAAAAACTTATTAGAGGCTTGAGCCTTCTGTCTCAAATTATAGAAATTCTTAACTACCAATGTTATTTTTAGAATTGAATGAAGAGAAATCCAAAGTGGCACTCAAAGAGAAACAACGAGAATTTCAAAAGATTGTGGACCAAGAGATTGAGGAAATGAATCGAGGCCCTCGCATGACAAAAAAGTTTATCAAGGATCACTGCAAGCAACATAAACTGTACTCAACTCCGCATTTGAATGACATTTTGTATTTACATTTTAAGGTGAGATAAGACTTCAGAATATAACCTCTTTTCCTAGGAGCTGGTCCCGGTTTTTCTTGAACAATACAGCCTTCCTTTTCGGCTGCCTAAATAAAGCGAGAACAGGTGCAGGCTACAGCAAGCAAACCAAATATCTGACCCCTATTAAATACTTTGAAAGTGTTGTGAGGTGAGCAGAATCAGTTGCTTTCTGTACGTTTGTCATCAGTAGAGTATCGTGACTACTTAATCAAGTAAGCACAGTCCAAATGGTTGCGCCCTATTTATCTTCTCATCAGAAAATCCGGGATTATTGGTGTTGATACCAATCTAGTTCAAACCAAGTCATTATCTAGTGACTATAGATCAAACAGTAGCTAAGTTGGATTTTTTTAACCCCCGTCGGAAAAAGATGGATGGTATAATTTTGACGTGCCTGTGTCTGTCTGTGACCATAACTTTTGAACGGATGGACCGATTTCGATACGGATTTTTCGTTTGGAAGCGGATGATCGAGATGGCTCTAAGCTACATTACGCAAGTAGGTTTTTCCGGGGATTTAAAAAGAAACATTATCAAATAAATAAAATGTAATCTATAGATACTCGTACTTATATTTTATTAAAAACAAACCTGTAGAAGGATGAGTTCTGTACATTGAAGATTTAAAAAAATAGATACAAGTGGCTAGAAGGAGCAGCAGAAAAAAATTTTTTTTGTTTGACCGCGATTCGCGCTGAATCTATGTGCGGATCTCAATAAAACTTGACTAGTAGCCGGTATGTACTTCATGTTTCGAGGAAATTTATTGGTAGGTACTTTTATTTCGCTGGCAAAAGGAGTTCCCGTGGGAGAAGGGTAAAAGTCACAATGGAAGACGGGCTGTCATTTATAACCACGTAGGTCGATTTTTCAGTTTTTATTAGTAGTAGGGATGTGCCATACGAATTTTCCCGTACTTTTTTTCAAGTCGCAAGTTTTATAGTTTAGAAATTACAGACTTATACTCAGTACAAAGAGACCAAATTTGAAACATTTGAACATATAGATCATTTAGCGTCGTAGTCACAGGAGGGCCAGACGGTTCCGTGCATCGTAGCCTCAAAGCTCAAGGGGTTTTCGGATTTTGAATAAGAATTAGATAGATTGTAGCCCGCATTATGTATCTGCATTTTGTTCACCTAGCAAGGCCACTGTATATGTATAATAATGTCATAGAGGAAATATTTGTGCCTCTGTTGGCTTGGGGTCCAGGTGTTGGACTTGTTTGACTTGACGGGTTCGATTCCCGGGTCGGGCAACAAAAAATAGAAAAATTTGAATTTTCCAATTTTCTAAAAAAACTACTCGGGATTGGGTATGTGCCTGGTTGGAGATAGGCTTGCCACGTTTCACATTTTACGTGACGGAACTTAGCCGGACAACGGCTAGTCATGGGTGACCTTGTTGTGCGTCTACCTACCTCTTCGGAGATATGGGCGTAAAGATACTATATATTTGTATTGAATAGGCTCCGGAACTACTTAAGCCATTTGAAAATTTTTTTACCATTAAAAGGCGACACTATCTCTGATGAACACAGCCTACTTTTTACCACAGAAAAATGTTTCATTCCTACGGGAAAACGTGTAATAAATAGTAAGAATTATCCTCCCGTTCACCCGTTCCTGTTTCACGTAACTTCTGCTCTTCTGAATAGTTTTGGTTGAAATTTTAATTCGGTATTTCGATGGTTTTCCTCATGATTGCAATCATTGGAGAAGGAGGCGACTTTGCTGTTGGTTTTCATCTACAGTAATGTTGAAAAAAGGAAAGGTTAGATTGTTTGTTTGTATTGAAGAGTTTCAGGAACTTCCGGGCCGATTTAAAAAATATTTTACCTTTAGAAGCAGACATTATCCCTGATGGCCTAGGTACACTATTTCTATAAGTTTAGCAAACTTTTCTTTCTTCGTCTAACCGAGCAACCGGTAGCAGCCCGTCCCGGCTTCTATGTATGTATGCTTCTATGTATGTATATATGTATGTATGTCTTACATATGACATACATACATATTATCGTTACATTTCTCTCCTTCGGCTCCTTATCGGTTTTCATCAAACAAATAAAAGAGGTAGGTCGACACAGTTTTACTATATAAAAGGTTAAAAATAATGTTGTGCAGAAAAATAATCTCTGATCGTCAAAACTTTTTTGTTTTACTAGGTGGTAGAGTTTCGCAGCGACTCGCCAGGATTGGTACCACCGCCTTACCTATTCCTACCGCCATAACGTCATGACGTGTTCCGGTTCGGAGGGTAAGGTAGCCGGTAAACTTACTTTTGCTTAAGGCCTAACATCCTGACCTCAGGTTGGCAACGCACCATTACCATGTTTGGTGTCTCTAGGCGGCGTGAATTTCTTACCATCAGGAAATCCGTCTGCTTGTTTGCCTTCCTATAACATAAAAAAAAAATTAACTGTAAGTGAGTAAGTAAGTATCTTCACGCCCATATCCCCCAAGAGCTACCCCCAGAGGCACCACCAGGGCATCCACGACCATCCGAAGACACCAAGTAATCAGACAGTAAGCAAGTAGTGAGTAAGTAAGTAAGTATACTTTATTTTAACTGTCGCGGTGTTAATGGTATTAATTTAAACTCGTTTGCTTTACACGATGTTTGATGAGCTATTTGATTCTTTAAAATAGTGCAGAACCAACGAGCAGAAAACTTCAACATTTTGCCTAGTCCTTACAAATATTAAAGTTGATAAAAATTAAAAGTTGATAGTGGGATTAAAATGCTAAATTAAAAATATACTTACACGCACACATACACAAACGCACACATACACATACACAAACACACACCCACACACACACAAACCAATATACATGCATGCTTAAAATAAAATAAAAATAACTAAATTAAATTTGATTATATCTATGTATTAAAAATTGTTTATGGAAGGGGGGCACTGGCTTCTATAAAACAGTTTAAATTAACTAGTGTAGAAGTCAGAAGCTACCTAAATAATGTAAAATTTTTTGTGACAATAAATTATTATTATTATTATTAAAGAAAGAAAATACTTGAACAGCAGCAGAATTTGTTCATGTATCTTTTCGTCTCTTACTGTTGAACGCTCTATTTGAAATACCGAGGATTCAAATCGTGGCGTGAAGTTACATTTTTCTATTATCGATTGCGTCGATTTATACTGGTCGTTGATCTGATTTGATGCATGCTGCCTGAGCTGCATTTTCTAATAGTAGGTATCTAGTGATCACTTGTTTTTCCAATGCAGTCAGTTACTTGTTTGTATTTTGTTTAAGGGATTTTCCAAAATTGAGAATCTAGAAGAGTATACTGGTCTTAAATGCATTTTCCTAGAAAACAATGGCATTCAGAGGATCGAAGGTTTGGATACGTTATCAGAACTAAAATGCCTGTACCTTCACTACAACGTGATTAGGAAGATTGAGAACTTGCATGGATGTCCAAAGCTTGACACACTTAATCTGGACCATAATTTTGTCAAAACAATTGAGAATTTGGAGGTCGTGCCTGATCTGCATACCCTGAGTATTGGTCACAATATGTTGAATAGCGTTGGTAAGTCATATTGTAAGATATCGTGTGAATTTAAGTTTTTTTTTATTTTACAAAATAGTGAACAAGCAGTCGGCTCTTCTAGTAAAATAAGCACTGTCATAATCAAAAATCCTTTAATAATGCGTCTAGGTATCTTATGGTTGGGATTAATGCTAAGTGTTCTTGCGTACTTATCCGTTGACCTTACCCTCCAGTTTGCAATACGATAATGGAGAGCACTAACGGTACGGTAACGGGAATGATTAATTCGGTGATACCAATTCGGGCGATATGTAGATTAGCACTATATGTTGAACAACTTTAAATGAAAAATATTTAGATAGGATATTTGGATGATTTTAAATGGATTTGTCCCATTAATTGGTTCATTTTGGCGTTAAAAAACGGGCGGTATATAGGTACTAAACCAAATACCGTTTTTCAAAATTTGGAAGTTTTTGTGGGTCGACTCTAGTAAGATTTGCGTTATAAAATTAGGTTCTCTACTACGACGTCTATGTGTAATATTATTTAAAAATAATACTAGTAAACGAAAAAAGAAACCTTGTCGTATTGTACTAAGTATACATTTACAGTTTGAGGTAGAAAGTGGTACAGAAAAAATATTGCTTTAACACGTCCAGCGCTTTCAGAACGAAAGCGCCTATACCTGACGATAAAAAAAAGTGTTTGCATTGTTTTGAAGTAATATCGCTTTAAGATGCTTTAGCTTTGTGTTATATTGTACTTACTGCCCAGGACGTAAGCGTCATTCTGGAAAACAGTAACTGAGCCCAGTAAAACTACAAAAACTGTCGCCGACTATTCAATTTGGTACCATGTCGCGATTTGATCATTCTTTTTTTGAAAGATAGCAAATGGTTCCGTAATGATACCCACTAACATTATCAACATCCTACTAGCAGTTTTTGAGTTACATTTACTAATCTCCGGTTATACTTAAAAATGCATAAATTTCATTTTCACAATCATTAATGAAACCGAGATCAGTGAAAAATTATTGCATTAGTAAATATAGCTCCAAAAGTGCTTCTCAAAAACCACGAGTCGGATTATGACAAAATTAATATGGGATCACCTCGGGATCTTTATCTATTTTTTTAAAGAACCATTGAAATCGGTTGGCTATTGAAGGAGTAATCGCGTCAAAAATAATACAGTCGAACTGAGAATTTCCTCCTTTCTTTGGAGTCGGATAAAACGCATTATATCTATGATAGAAGTATCACGCACCGATGGAAACTAGCTACCATTAATACGATCGAAGGAGAGTCTGTAATCTTTTTAAAAATCTCAAGATGATGTAGACAAAGTCTACGGAAAGTGAATACAATTCCTTAATATATTTTGAACTACGAACATAAACCTTAATGATTTTGTATATTGAACTAAATGAATAGGTCTATTATTGAGATTCTACGATCAAATCAGCTCAGGTTATCCGAAGGTGGTGTCAAGAGTCTCCGGAACCGATGTGTTTGTATAAAAAGGGTAATGAATGTGAAGGAAGCCAGGCAGGTCGTGAGATTTGGCACTCGATACTCTCTGCCTACACCGTAAGGGACTTGACGTGAAGATATAGTACAAATCACACAAATTGAACCTAACCCCAAAGTAAGCAAATTATATGCTTGTGTTATGGGTATTAGTCAACAATACTATTACATATAAATACTTAAATAGATACCAGAATAAATTTAATAAACACCCAGACCCGGAAATGCAGACATCTAAATGTTCATCACACAAATGCCTGCCCCCGTCGGGAATCGAACCCGAGCCTCGCGGTTGGTCGATGTAGTTAGGCGAGTACGCTAGCCACTCGACCAACGAGGCGGTCAAGTGTATGTATAATTAGAAATAAGAGCTAAGTTACTGAGTACTGCTTTAACACGTCTCATTAGCTATAGGTGGATACAGTTTACGCGGTAATCTTAAATCTCGCACATCAAAAACCCATTTGATTTTGAGTAATAGGTATTAAAATATTTTCAGAGGACTTAGAAAATTTGAAATACTGCAAGAATTTATCCGTGTTGGATCTATCTTACAATCGCTTGGAAGATCCTCTGATTGTCGACGTCTTGGCTGCTATGCAAGTTTTGAAAGGTACGTGAAACATACAGTACCTAGTATACAGCTATTTTTTATGGAACAGAAAGGAAATAAGTTACCTGTTTAAGTAAGACAAAATAAATAGGCAAAGACTTACAGAAATATTATCTAAATAAAAGTTAGGGTTCAAAAATATAACGACACTTTTCGAGAAAAGGTAGTTAGGTAGCGCACTTGCACTACGTTTTAAACCTATTTCTTAGGAAGGTACAGTACACCCAAGTAATGATTATGGATGTACAAAATGTTTATGGTCTCTTTCCTTGTGGGAATTTGAAGGCTATCAAACAGACGGAATGCCTGATGGTAAGAAATACACATAAACGAGACCAAATAAATTAAATTTAAAAATACCAAATGGTGAATTTCTATCGTGATGACATCGCATTTGAAAATCGTAGTGCGATGTTAACTAATAGTTAAAAAATATTAACATCCACATTGAACATAATATAGGCAGTTACCTACATACAGATCAGTGTCATGGAAGAGAGAAGATGCATAACATATTATGTATTTTATAGGTAAGTGGCCTTTTGCCTTTTTGACAGCAAAATTAAACTCTACCACATTTTTTTATTTTTTAGTTTTAGTCTTGTGCGGAAATCCAGTGGTTCGAAATATACCATCATACCGTAAAACACTGACGCTCCGTTTGAAGGAGCTGCTGAATCTGGACAACAGACCAGTGTTCCCGCGGGACCGCGCTTGTGCTGAGGCCTGGCAAAGGGGTGGGATCGAGGAGGAGGTAGCAGAGAGGAAAAGGTATGTTTTGAAATTTCCTTTTATTTATTTATCGCCTCTATGGTATAGCGGTCCGGCGTCGGGACCCGGGACCTTAAGAAATCAATTCTTAAGGTCCCGGATTCGATCTATCTCCGGGTCGTTCAAAAAATAATAAGTAGAAAATATGTTTATATTTTAAAATTTCTAATAAAAATAACGTTGCCCGGGATTGGATATACTTATGTGCCCGGTTGGCAATAGGCTTGCCCTTCGGGGTATGGGCGTGAAGATACTTTTTGAAATTTCTTCTCAAGCACTTTGTAAGAGGAGTTGGTTTTGTGACAGTTTTTTTTTCGGTTATGTGACATTACCTAACACAATCAGACTTTTAACACCGCTTTAAATTTTCCTGTCACCGTGACGTGCGTCGTTGTCGTGTTCCGGCTTAAAGAGTAAACTTACGCAAGAGGTTTATTACGTCAGAATCAGGATGATATGAGAAATCACTATTACCTACCATATTTGATGCCTGGAAGTGACGATTTTTAAACGACTTACATTTTTTTCTAGTTAATCTTGTTAGGTATGTTGGCAAGTGTAAGCCTTCGCTTACAACAGGTAACATTGATTACTTTATTATTTCCCAAGGTGGATAAAAAAAGATCAGGAGAAGACGATGGAAAGCGTCCGATACCTAATCAAAATGAGAGACGAGAACAAGGCGCGCCGCGAAGCTAGAGAGAAAGCTGAGAGGGAGAAGCTGGGACTTCCTCCTCTTACACCCAAGGTACTGTTAAACTATCATGTAACATATACATATGTTTGTTCTAGCTTCGGTTTAATACAGTCAAGAATATAAACATAAATAAATACGTCTGAAAAATGTACACAAAGTGATGTACTAGAGGTTAATGTTCAAAATATCCTCTACTTAATTATATACACTTAACATTTCTGTATTAGTAATTATACTGCAGTTTATATCATTATCGTCATCATCAGTCGGAGAACGTCCACTGCTGGACATAGGCCTCCCCCAAAGAGCGCCACAAGTCACGGTCACCAGCCGCTTGTATCCAGCGACTCCCCGCGACTTTGACCAGTCAGTCCACCGGGTGGGAGGTCGTCAAACATTACATCCTCCGGTGCGGGACCGCCACTCGAGAACCTTTCTTCCCCCGCGGTTGTCGGTTTTGCGAGCAATGTGGCCTGCCCAGCGCCACTTCAGTTTGCTGACTCTCTGAACTATGTCGGTCACTCTCGTTCTCTTGCGGATCATATTTCGCGGAGAAACACCGAGCATAGCTCTCCCCATAGCACGCTGAGAGAGCTTACTTAAGAGGCCTACATTTAACGGCCAAGTCTCAGTTCCATATGTCATCACTGGTAACACACACTGGTTTCAACACATAATTATATTTAAGAATATTATTAATTACATATAAATATATATTTTAATATTTAAACATTTAATTGTAAATACGGACAATATACCTATTGCATTTAAATACAGTAATAAATTTAAGAATCAGTGTGGACGTAGTGTCTTCGGCTAGTCGTGGATGCCTTGGTTGAGGTGCTGCCTACGTCTTCAGGGATGTGGGCGTGAAGATACTTTTCAGAATAATTGATTTACAAATGTAGAAACATGTCCAATGTCCATCACGCAATTACTTGTACCAGTCGAGAATCAATTCCACTATTGGTATGTTATGATGATCAGAAGATCAAACAAATAAACACAAAGAACGTAGGATTTTGACGACTCTTCCATTCGTAGGTAGCTCGGTGACGCGTGGTTGTTACAAAATTTACAAAATTTTTTTTACAAAATTTTTACAATTTCCAAAATTTTACTTATAATTTTTTTTTTAACAGTTACTTCTACGATTCACACAAAAAATTGCCATCAGTAAGCATAACGATTTATTCACTAACTATAGAAACTAGATATAACTAAGTGGTGTGATATAACCAAGTGACATATACCTAAAGTACAGATTAAAACACCTTATCTTTATATATATAATTCTTCTGTGAGTGTGTATGTCACTGAACTCCTTCTAGACGGCTGGACCGATGTTGATGAAAGTTTTTGTGCGTGTTCAAGGGAATTCGAGAATGGTTTAGATTCACAATTTGGTCTCCTGGAAAATGTTTTTTAATTAATTTTTTAATAAGTCGTTGTTGATTTTGGAATGTTTCACATCGGATCCGACAGACTGCGCTACTGTCGAAGCATTAATGTCAAGCGATACGAAGTTTGCTGGGTCAGCTAGTACCTATATAAAATTCTCGTATCACAATGTTCGTTCCCATACTCCTCTTAAACGGCTTGACTGATTTTCATGAAATTTTGTGAGCATATTGAGTAGGTCTGAGAATCGGCCAACATCTATTTTTTATAACGCTAAGTGATGAGGGTGAATCTTTTTCATACCCCTTAATGATAAGGGTGAAGAATCACACCAATTTTTTCATAGCAGAACAACGTCTGCCGGGTCAGCTAGTAATGTTATAATTTAAACAAATTACAGGAAGAAGAGCCAACAGAAAATGAAAGCACTTCTGTGTTTGAAGAGAAGTTTGGTCCGAATGCGGTTGAAACTAAAGATGGGGTTGCGGTGGATATGCTCACAGGTTCCGAAGCTGACGACTCCACCAGTGAGGACAGTCAATCTAGTGATGATGAAAAGAAAGATGAAAGTATGTGTAACAGTAAAATTATCGCTTATACATATATATCGCTAAATACCGCTCGTTTTCAGAGTTCCGTACCCTAAGGGTCAAAACGGACCCTATTACTAAGCCTCCGCTGTCTGTCTGTCCGTCTGTCTCCAGGCTGTATCTCATAAACCGTTGTTTAATTCTAGCTAGAAAGCTAGTGGTTCCTTTACAATAAGCGTGTTTTTTTTTCGTATTTTTTCGCTCAATATTAAAAACGGTAACAGGTAGACGCTTCAAATTTTCACAGAATATTTTCTTGTATATTACATTACAAAATAAATAATTAAATAACAATAAAGGAAATATTAAAGGAGAGCTCCCATACAACAAACTTAATTTTTAATAGATGATAGTACGGAACCCTTCGAGCACGAGTCCGACTCGCACTTGCCCGGTTTTTCAAACTCTCACGTTTTGATTTAGGATTATATCAGAGAAATTTTCCCAGGTAGTATAACCCAAACTCTCTTGGATCATTATTGCTTAACTACCAAGTTTAAGAGCAGGTGTTTTATTTTTATAGAATTGTAAGGCAAAACAGCAAACGGGTTCCATGATATTACCAAGAACACACCACTTAAACATGCCAAAGATGTTACTGATGCCTTGTTAACCAGAGGTCGAGTTCTTAAAACTTGCCTGTCACTTTATATTCTACTAGCTGCGCCCCGCGTAAGTCCCAATCCCGGGGGTTCTCCGGGATAAAAAGTAGCCTATATGTTATTCTGGGTCTTCAGCTACCTACATACCAAATTTCATCGTAATCGGCTTTGTAGTTTTTGCGTGAAAGAGTAACAAACATCCATACATACAAACTTTCGCATTTATAATATTAATAGGATTCTCACCAAGTTAGAATAGGTTTACGAGAAGCTCTGACGTCATGGGTATGAAAAAGGTAGCCGTATACATAGTTACAATTATGACTTCGACTGTAAGCTAATCAATTGTTTTTGACCACTGATGGAAAAAGAGGGGTGTCGTAATTTTTGGCGTATCAATGTGTGCGTGTCTGTGTGAGAGAAAGTGTGTGAGTAAGTGTGCAAGATAGTTCTTTGTAATGTAATGTAGTTACATGTAGGTAGGTTTTGTCGGGGGTTTGAACCCTTTTATTTTTTTTTATTTAAATGTCTGGTTTTTCTTGAATGTTGACGTGAGGATGCTACGATTTCATTGCATGTAAAGAGAATCGACAGTTATGTGTATAGACGACTCGAACCGAACCCGAACTTACTTATTGGGGCTAAAAATAAGTAAGTTCGGGTTACCTACTAATATATATATACATGACAGGGTTGTCATGAAAATAAATTATTTGTCTATTCAGATGATGAAACAAACAAGATTGAATGGTCGCAAGTGGATCGAGGGCGGCACCTTATCCAGGAATTAAAGGAAGAAAAACAACCTCAAGACCTATGGTCAGGATTCAGTGCAGCTACAGATTCGTAAGCTAACAACCCTTTTGTTAGTTTAAATCTACATATCAGCGTTTCGGATTTTTACTGTATGTATTTGTTTTCAGGATCTCTTGCGACAGTCAGACATGTTTTTAAGTGAAAACTTCTTTAGCGGCGTTGCGCACTTTTTTTGGAATGGGTAAAGGACACGCGACCTGATCAAAAATTCGTAAGATAGCGCAGGGCGCTTGCGCTAATGTTCGTGTTGTCATGACTGTGTGAGATAACGCAATAAATAATAGTACTTTCATACTGATAATTAAAGCAATTCGTGCAAAATTATTCCCTAACCATTCCAAAATATCAAAAATGCACAACGTTAATATTCAAGTTTTCACTTCTGCCGGCACTTCCGGAGTGCAACCTGTCGTTTTTTTCTGAGTGAAATACACCTCACTCTGCGTTAGTCCGCGTCCTCTGTGTAGACTCTGCTACTGTGCCAGGCAGCTCGTAAAAGGCAAGCACACGTTAAATAGTCATTCAACCAACAAGGCCTCTGCCTACTACCAGTGTGGGCGGAAGTGTGCTATGCAGTAACTTGCCAGGGTAGGGCACCTCCTTACCTATCCCTGTTACCATAATAACAATGTTAGGCACTGTGGTGTTCTAGTATGAAGTAGTAGTATGAAGGCCGTTTGTCTCTTACCATCTCAAGTAACGCTTGCTGGTTTGCAATTTGATAAAAAACAACTTATAAACACCAAAAGCGGTAACAGTTTCATGGCTAGCCCGAAGCTTGATTGTCAAGCTACTTGCGTCTACCCTGCCCTCTAGTCCAGAACACGACAGTACCGTGCGATAACGTTAAAGTATCAAATAGGTATAGTGGTATTGCCATTTACTTTGTAGTAGGGCGACTCGTTGCAATGGTCTACTACGAATTGGTAAAATAATAATATAGCATTTGTAAGGTTATACATGTTGACATTTTACAGAAGAACCACTAGTGATGTAGAGGCTGTTAACAATCTTCTGTTCAAACAACCCCGCGTAGAGAGGAAGAGAGTGTCACAAGTACTAGAAGGTATCCTTCGATGTTCATTTTTCATCATCATATATATTAATTATTAATTAATAATTAGTTTAATAACAATGTAAGAACGTACGCATCATTACTATCATACCATACGCATTGAAAATCGGTCATGACTCATAAGTATCTTCACGCCCGTATCCCCCAAGGGGTAGACAGAGGCACAACCAGGGCACCCTCGACTAGCCGAAGATACTAAGTCCCACAATGTGATAGGTGGCAAGCCTATCGCCAAACGGGCACATTTCCAATCCCGAGCTACATTTTTTTTTCATTAGAAAATTGGAAAAATCCAATTTTCTTTTTGTTGCCCGACCCGGGATTTGAACCCGGGACCTCATGCAGTCAAGTCCAGCAACTGAGCCGCTAGACCACAGAGGCGATAACTCATGACTTATGTAGGATCAAAAGTGGATTAGATTGTAAGAAGCTATATAATAGCTTAGTCGCCGGGTGTATAGAATGCCTACTCCTAATATTAATAAAACTCATTTCGCTCAACGTTTTGGAGATTTTCTAAATGTGTTCATATACAAAAGAGTAACTAAGTACTGTGACATTAAAACCAAAAATGTTTGTGAAGCGAAAAATATAGTTTGCAAATGGTTACAGACATTATCATACGATGACACGGAGGAACTTATGAAGATTAAAATATAACTTTCTGTTTATTAATTACACCGTCTTAATTATATATTTTTTTGTATATTATAATACTCATATATATATATATATATTTTAGAATAATTTTCTTTTGATTTCATGTACAATACAATATATATTTGTAATAAGTAAACTGTTCTGTGAACGAGGTTTAAGTTAAATTAAGTTGCAAACAGGAATAAAGGTTGCCTCGATACAGGCTTGCCTAGTGAGGCCACCAACAGATATTTATTGTAATTGTTAATAATGTAATCTGTAAAATAAAGATATTTTTCATTTTTATTCATTTTCATTTATTGTCAAGTGGGTAAAATAACGGGCAGTGACTACTTCAAACATGTTATCATCATTTAAAACCACATAATTGGGTCACTCTCAGACGCTCAGACCTCAAGGTCTGCTTATTGCATTTTTGATTTGCACAAGTATTTATGTTCGTTATTGTAGATGCTACAAGAAAGTCTAAAGATTTAACTGAGAAATCAAGTGATGAAGCATCAACCACACATGACGCTAAAAGAAAACCTTTAATAGAAATTATTGAAGAAATCAATAAAAGAAACCAATACGAGGCAGATAACGAAGATTATGGTTCAACCAAAGATACAAAAAATACAGGAAGCGTTGAAATACCAAAAGAAGGAAACGACGTTAGGGATCATTACAAAAATATTATAATTAAGGAAGAATCTAACAATAGTGAGCTCGATAATTTAGCGAAAAATAGACCAATGAAATCTATTACAATCAAGGAAATTAAAGCAGATGACGCTCCTACTGAAAGCGACGATAACAATTGTAGTGAACGTAAAGAAGAAAAAGGAAATAAGTCAGAATCTCCAAAAGAAAAAACGAATTCAAAGACGACAACGATAGAGGAGAGGCGGGCAGAAGGTAAATTACAATAATATATAAAACTTAAGGTGTTATTTTTATATCAAACCTATTTTAATTGATTTAAACTATTTTTTAACCCCCAACGGAAAAAAAAATTGAGAGGTGTCAAGGGACACCCGGATGGAACGAAGTGTTTCTCTCTCTCTCACTCACTCTCCCTTTCACAACGCGCAATAAGGAACTTCGTTCCAAAATCTCGTGTGTCTGTCTGTTGCATAAATATTGGATTATAGATTGAATTTTAAGAGGTTGATAATTTTTAATTTTATGATTATGATTGACATATTCATTTAGGTACTGTATTGTGTATCTATAAAAATATTCAATGTTTGTAATTTATGATCATTCAGACTTGAAAGTAGGGTTTAATGTCCAAAACTTCTGTATAATTCTATTTAGTTCAAAATCATAGTTCAATATCAGAAATTATTAAAGGCGGAGGCAATAGTAGCATTTAAATTATTAGTGATTTTTTTTTATACAGTTCAACAAAACCAGGGCGACGGGCCAGCATTAATCAATTACGTCAAACAAATGGATTCACAAGATTATGATTTAGATTTAGAGCCTAGTGCCGAGGATTTAGAAATTTTCAAGGAGTTGGACGAGGAACAACTTGAGAGAGAGGCACGGATTGCTCGAGGAGAGCCGGCTGTTGATCCGATGGTAAGGCTTGCAATTCGAAATCTTTAATATTTTTTTCCGTTCATGTTGTTATTATATGGCAACTTGTTAATACTATGCTTACTTAGATGGCATTATTATGTCCTCTAAGTCAAGTCCTCTCCTTGGTCACGTTGTGACCTTGGACTTGACTTCATACCAATATCATGAAATAAACTTATGGTCGTTTGTTGCAACGCATATTACAGAAACTGTACCACAAGGAAACTATGGACGAGTTCTACAAGGAAGAGCAAGCCGTTCCGGCGCACGCTCGCCGCCGTTGTAGCATGCCCACACACTACCGACGGGATAACTTCTACGATCGCACCGCGCTCAGCCAGCTCACTGCTGGAGACACGCCAGGTAGGAAACTTTGAGGAATCACTGAATTACGGTATGTTGTTAAAGCACACTATAGAAAATTTACTATAAGGAAATCGGGGTAGATCTAAGTACCACTGGAATAAAAGAACTTTTCTAAGTAACTGGATGTCTTTTAAGAGGATCGTAAGTGGATCAGCCGGAGGACGTCCACTCCTGGACGTAAGCCTCCCCCAAAGAGCGCCACAAGTCACGGTCATCAGCCGCTTGTAACTAGATCCCTTTGACCAGCGACCTTGACCAGATCATCAGTCCACCGGGTGGGAGGTTGTCTAACACCACGATGCGGGCCGCCACTCGAGAACCTTTCAGCTTGCTGACTCTCTAGACTATGTCGGTTACTCTCGTTCTCTTGCGGATCACCGAATTATAGATCATATCTCGCAGAGAAACACCGAGCATAGCTCTCTCAATAGCACGCTGAGTGACTCTGAGCTTATTTAACAGGCCCACATTTAACGGCCAAGTCTCAGTTCCATATGTCATCACCGGTAACGCACATAATAATGCCTATTATAATAATATTTATAAATAAATAAATAAAAAAAAGTAAAAAGTATCTTCACGCCCATATCCCCGAAGAGGTAGGCAGAGGCACAACCAGGGCATCCACGACTAGCCGAAGACACTAAGTCCCACAATGTGATAGGTGGCAAGCCTATCGCCAACCGGGCACATTTCCAATCCCGACCAACATTTTTTTATTAGAAAATTGGAAAAATCCAATTTTGGGTTGGCCGACCCGGGATTCGAACCCGGGACCTCGTGCAGTCAAGTCCAACACCCGGACCGCTAGACCACAGAGGCAATAAATAAATAATAATAAAAATATTTAATTAAATAATAACAAAAAACTCCATCCGCCATTGATGGTAGGATAAATCTAGCGCCAGATATTGCCGGAAACGTCTTCCTATGTTTCTATTGGTGCTAGACCTAGACCTTGTGGTAAGGAAAAGGAAGAAATTAGGAACACTTACGGTGTACTAGACGCAATGGTGTTAATACTCGAATTGGTATACTCGTATTATGGCTTATTTAAAAGTTTGAGAAGAAAAATAAAACCGTCGCCGCCGTTATAATGAATTTTGTCTACACGGCTTAGTTCCTTTTGTACTTATACGAATATAATGACAGGCCAATTAAAATAAGTACACACAATTTTTTTTTTCTTAAAATGTGGCCGTAGTCACTTTCTGATAAATGAAATTACATTAATTATGCAAAGATGGCAATCTCGTCGTTATAAGTTTTAAAGGCCTTAGAAAACCGAACATATTGCAAACATTTTCTCATTTTTTAATATCAGTAAAGTTTTTTTTGAAGTGATTTTAAGATAATACCTAAACCTGAATATGTTTTTCATTATAGATCCATCTAAAGTGAAATTCACGCATTTGCCTGATGAGGTTTTGGTCCACTACATTGACAATCAAACTTCTAGTACCGAAGTCGAATACGAAATAGGCGAAGAGAATATTGATTTATCACGTAAGAAATATTGTTACACATACCCTATTGCTTGACAAACAGGAGACGTATTTCTACAGTCAGTAATTTTAATATTTCATTATTGTTGCTTTTGAACTAAGAGTTAGATACCCCCACTCCCCCCCACGCACACACACGTGCAGTAATATCCACTACTAGCTGCGCCCCGCGGTTTCACCCGCGTAAGTCCCAATCCCGCGGGAACTCCGGGATAAAAAGTAGCCTATATGTTATTCTGGGTCTTCAGCTACCTACATACCAAATTTCATCGTAATGGGCTTTGTGGTTTTTGCGTGAAAGAGTAACAAACATCCATACATCCATACATACAAACTTTCGCATTTATAATATTAATAGGATTAATGGTAAACCCTGTATAATCCCCTATAATGTATCTACACAACTGAAATAATATCCTCGTGAAGATAAAATTAACCAAAAATAAGTTATAATTAGATGGCTACTGAAAAAAAAAAGTGTGTGTTCGTGTGCTTGCACGGTAATGTAAATAATATAGTGTCCTATCTTCATACGTTGTACAGACACTCATCATTTGTAGTTGTGCCGCTGTTACAAACGGTCGATGTAGGTAATAGCTTTTTTTTATTCTGTTATCATTAGGTAAATGTGCGATTATATAATATTATTGTGCTTTTTTGAACAGCTTCACTTGCTCTGTTAATAAAGGATTTTTATGAAATTTGGTAATCAAAAACACATTCACTAAACGTTTTTTTTTTACAATAATACAATATTCACGATCACAAAATTCAAGTTTTGCATAGCCTCACAGTTTCAAGTTTGGCGATAACAGTGTTTTATTGTAGGAGTATCTAGAGGCCAATGAACGTGACAGAAAATTGTGACGGCAAATTTCTCTAATACGTCGGTAAAAAAGTTTCAGTTCAGCAAAATTTAAAAAGCAACTTTCCTTGCAGCGTCTTCTGGCGATACAGAGTCTATAATCAATGTGAGTAGTTCAAGCAGTTCCGAGAGTGAAGTGTTTGAGTCGCCGAAACAAACGAAAGTGACACACAGACCGGCCACCGCCAAGATCAGAAGGGGGAAGCAAGATACGAATGAAGAAAGGTCAAACGAGACGGAAGAGCTTCAAGGTTTGTAGAAACAAGCACACAGATTGCCTGATGAAAAAATAGTAGACTGACTTTTATCGGTTACTCTAGCCTTCAAACAAGAAAAGACTTGACGGTGGTAGAGAAAATAGGGCGGTGGTACTAGTCGTCCGGATCAGCGAGTTGTTAAACTAAACCACCACCACCTATCTGTATATTTGCCAATAAATTATATCATTAAGGTCATCAGGTTATAACCCTGTCACTGCAACTTGGCATGAAAATAGTTTATCTTTATTCTTTTAAAGGAGTCCGTTACCGAAATGGGGATAGTACTTAATTTACCTATAAATGGTTTTTTTTTATTAGATGATGATAAAAACTACCACATTGGTGACCCGATGTCGAGCGCGGATCGTAAACAAGCCAAACGGAGTATCATAAACACAATCAATTCCACTTCAGACGACAGGTTCCCATCCGAAGGTGAGTTAGTTAGTTTATCAGAGTGGTAGTGGTACTAAAGTAAAGTAAAACATCTTCACGCCCGTATACCCGAAGAGGTAGGCAGACGTACAACCAGGGCACCGATGACTAGCCGAAGACAATAAGACCTACAGTGAGATAGATGGCAAGCCTATCGCCAAACCGGGGACAGATCCAATCCCTAGCAACATTTTGTTTGTTAGGAAATTGGAAAAATCTTGTTTTCCTTTTGTTGCCCAACCCGACAATTGAACCCGGGGCCTCATGAAGCCAACAGCCTGAACCGCTAGACCACAGATTACTACTAACTACTACTAGTAGTGCTTACTTGTATTTTTTTCTTGGGATAAATTTATGTACTTGTTTGTCTTACAATATTATAAAAAATACCATCATTAAAGTCCATACATTTTCGTCAAATAACTTTCAGACTTAACGGAACCCTGTATTAACCATGCGTTTTGGATTCTGAAATTATGATAAAGTTCCGCTTATTTATTTGTTATATCTTGTGTTAGATAATAATTGCCTGCAAATGACGATAACGTGTCATGAAATAAAAAAGGGAAAGGGAGATTCAATTTTATATACGAGATTAATATATAGTGACATTCGGCATGGGAAAAAAATAAATATTGTTTTTCCTATTTTCCCAGTTTTTCTGTGCACATGATTCTTTTCCTGACGATAACTAACACAAAAAAAAAAAGAATTTGCAAAATTGGTACCTACATTTGTTCACGCTTGATATGTTGACCAAGGGCAATAGGCATTCATGTTTTACATCTAAGATAATAATACCTCAGACCAACGATAATACCTCCAATTTCTTTAGGCTATATTAGTTAGTTGTTGTTGCCATAGCGTTCATTTTGGCCGTCTTCCACGATAGAGGGTAGAGGGTAGTGAACTGGACACGTAGGATCTAGGATCCCGACCATCAGATAGCACCAGTAACTACTGTGGTTTCTTAATTCGTAGGTCTAGGTCTAGGTTAGTCGTAGGTACATCACTTTAAACTTTTATATAGTTTACGGTTATCTCTTACCAGCAGTAGCGTTACTTTTTAATTTAGATTTCGTTCTAACTGGAAATTGGTATTGGACTTGTTTCGTTATGTACTTTTGAACAAAATACTAGCGATTTCCCCCGTCTTGGTCCGGGTTCCTTTGAAGAATATACCTCTTCTACCTACTACCTAATCTGCCTTCCTGTCAGGCAGCTCGTAAAAGGCGACCGTAGGCTTGCCGTTACTAACACCATGACATCTGACTAGGTGATTTTGCACCGAGTATATTCCTCCCGTCATAACGTCAGCGCTTGCCGTTGACGTGTTCCGGTCCGGAGGATAAGGTAGTGGATAAACTTGCTTTTGATCACCGGACCATTACAACCTTAGTTGTCTCTAGGCGGCAAAAATTTCTTATTATTAGGAAATCCGTAGGCTTGTTTGCCTTCTAATTTGATAAAAAAATGTATTAACGTGTCTAGTTAAAAAAATAACGAATCCAATGCAATAAGCAATAATTGTTTATTATTAACTAAATGTAATTAATATGTTAATATTGTGTTCAAGAGTACAAAATGACAGAACTCTGATTCTACAGGATAGTTGCTTGTTTTGCAACTTATTAAAAGTTCTTGGGACGGATTAGAAGTATGATTTAGTATTGATGTATGTCTTACTACCAGGTATTAACTCGGATGTAGCTGAGAACGCCCGCATCGAAGACTCAGTGGCGACGGAGATCCTGAACAAGACGTTGGAGGTGGAACAACAGCAGCTGTACCAGCAGTATGACGCAGTCACCAGCCATGCCAGTAGAGTGGACAATACCACCAACTGCATCATAGAAGAGATTGCTAACCAGCTGGAGAATGAGTTCACAGTGAGGAGTTCATTAGTATATTTACAGCTAAACTAGCAGACTTACCAGTATTTAACGCAGTCACCAGCCATTCAGGAAACTACATCAGAGCAGACAGACTACCAACTGTAGGTATGAGTGAGTAGTAGATAAAAGTATATTGTACTAGCTGCGCCCCGCGGTTTCACTCGCGTAAGTCCCAATCCCGAGGGAACTCCGGGATGAAAAGTAGCCTATATGTTATTCTGGGTCTTCAGCTACCTACATACCAAATTTCATCGTAATCGGCTTTGTAGTTTTTGCGTGAAAGAGTAACGAACATCCATACATACAAACTTTCGCATTTATAATATTAATAGGATAGAACATCTAAGCCTGACTTAAAGCTCCCAATTATCGCAATTACGCATATTTATACACTAGTCGACCCGGCAAACTTCGTTTTCTTGACACTTGACACTCTTTGCCTACTCTGCAGTATACGCAAGATGACAAGTACGTTCAAATGTTTCTCTACATTCCGGATTTAAAGTTATTTGGTCCTCACTTTATTCTGAGTGTCCGATGTCTGTAATTTCTAAAGTACAAAATTTATGACTTGGTAAAAAGTATAAAAATAATCTTAGTGCTTGTTAGCCCATGAATTATAGCCAGTTTAAATTTTGAATTTTACCCCCCTTCCACGGGAACCCCTACAGTGAGTGGAATAAAAAGTACAGTATAACCTTTTTCGGGACATAAAGTACCTAGGCACCTGCCAAAACTCATTAAAGTCATGTCAGTAGATAGGGCGTGAGACGCAGACGGATTACATAGACAAAAATACTAAAAATGTGTTCTGATGTAGGTACATTTTTAGTAGTTTGCACCTATTTTTTTAAATGTCTTCAATGTACAGAATATAGTCCTCTACAAATATGTTTATAAGTACTACATGTATGTAATTAATAAGATAATAATAGTAAGTAAATACACTATACCTACATACGTTAATTAGAAATTTCAACATTTTTTTCGGATTTGTTGCTCAACCAGTTTACAATAGGCTTGTGTCCAAAAATGTATTTAGTGATTGATTCTTTTATTTATTCGATATTGAACAGAAATAACTGAATTTATTTTCAAAAATCGATGAGTAACATTATTATTTTTAGTTTTTTTATAAACCTGTACGAATTTGCCGCGAAAACGCTCTAAACTATCATGGCGTTCTGAATGACGTCACTCAGTGCAAAGCAAAACAAACCGTAGTTGGTAATTGACACTTTGCTTTGTTTTAAAACGTCAACAACAACAATGGCGGACGCACTCTGTGACGTAACGCGTTCTGATCGGCGTTCACTGTCACATGATGAAATTGTTTTTTTTTCAGCTTAATATTTCTTAAAAATAAAATAAATCTTTATATTTTATTGTAAATGATAAATTTTATTGACATCTATTAATAATAACAAAACTATAGATACCAC
The DNA here is from genome assembly GCA_002245505.1 of Calephelis nemesis. NCBI lineage: Eukaryota > Metazoa > Arthropoda > Insecta > Lepidoptera > Riodinidae > Calephelis > Calephelis nemesis. Next base: position 18,872 of record NJDD01001835.1, on the reverse strand, counting down.
AACAAACCCGATTTATTATTGGTGGACACAAGCCTATTGTCCAAGCGCGTGAAAGAACAGACGTCCCGTTCCATTCGATATTAAAGCAATTCTAAGTACAAACATTATTGAGCGCAGTAAAACTGCAAATTACCGATTCCAATTAGTTCATTACGCGATTCGATATTTTTTATTTCAAAAGATAAAATGTTCAACCATATAAATTTTATAAGCATCCTGCTATGTTCTCGACCACTGTGATCGTCGATGATATCGTCAAGGTATTTACATACATTATTAGATTTATATCAAACACCATTGGTTGGATCACGATAAAAATTATACGAGATCACCTCGGAATCATGACTTACCTTTCCAGAAAAAAAGATATATCAAAATATTTTTGTTACTGATATATCAAAATATTTTTGTTACTGATATATCAAAATATTTTTGTTACTGACCGAGTTATCACGTAACAAACATCCGAAAAAAGCAGAGTCGAATTGATAACCCCCCTTTTTTTGGAGTCGTTTAAAAAGAATATTGCAAATGTCAATATGCGACCAGTTGCCCGAATGGTACGTACACAGATTGCAATTTTCGAAATTGACAATCACATACATATAATAATTTGTAATGAATACATATTAGCACTTACACGTCTATAAACTAATCGTGTAGATGGGCTAGTCATTTGAGCTTAAACGATGTCTACAAATATAAAAATAGTAGGAGCAACACTCACACAGGTGGTGCGAATGTTAGAGAAAAAAAAAGTACATAATTTGCTAGTTAGTAGCAGTTGGAGTTTGTAACGTCTTCTTGCAACAAGTATTTTCTTTCTTTCTAGTTACCAGAAGTATCTAGAATCGTAGAAGAGCACGTAGAAGAAGTGGAAGAAAGAAATCGAGTAGCAGAATACTACAGTTATGCATTATTGGAAGAATCCATAGACGAAAATGATACGACACTAGTGGCCAGCCATAACACAACTTTAGAAGATACACTCACTGAATCCAAACGAGCTGACGATTCTGGGATCCACAATGAGTCAGTGGATGATAAAGAATTGACTGATACCAAAGCAGAAACAGATACTAGCAAAGTCAATACGTCTATGGAAGATGAAATTTTTGAAGATTGTGTGGACGATAATGAAGTTGAAGAGAAGTTCACTTTGGAAATGGAGTTGGCACTTGAACTTGATAAAAATAAGTAGTTTTTTTTTTCTTTTCAATTTTAAGTTTTTCTTCGGTAATGAATTCGTTTATTTTAGTTTTTTTTCAATATAGTTGAATACGTTACGTTGTAGTTTTATTTGAATCGTTTGATCCGATGATTTCTGTCCATCCCTGGCCGGACAGAGATTTTATAAATCAGAACGTTTCTCACCGTATACTTCCAACTCATGTACTACGAAAGTACGTATACAAAAACATAGGCACATACGGGTATTTCTCAATGTGTCGGTACATCACTATTGTTAATTTTGGATCATTGCAGCTTTTGGTAGGTAGCTCAGGAAATGTCTTTTAATAATTGCTTTTTACGGCCTAGCTGAGAGACGTCAAGTTACATTTAATACCTCTACGATATGATATATAACATATAAAGCTAGAAACCATATACGATGATCAGCCAGTGCTGACCCCCCCAAATTATTCTCCCACTTGCCCTAGCTCTACGGTATCGGACGAGGTGCCGTCGCATATAATAATGAGCTCTCCAACCGACCAGAAAAATCTTGGAAAAGTAGACCTGGGCCCTTACCATGAGTTTACGGCTTGTCAAGTTTACTACACTCGCTACCGTCGCTGTCAATTATATGTATGAAAACTTTGAACAGTGCCTCTAGTGGTAACTAAGAGAAACACATTTTTAGACCAAAATTTTCATAGATTTCGACACGTAACTTACCGTACGTAATCTATACAAACTCATGGTAGAGGCTCTGGTAAAAAGTCGTCGACGTCCCCCGGAAACGGTAGCATCTAGATTTTTTTACAGTAAGTGACTGTAATTGTTCTTTTAGCTTTTAGACGCTCAACGCCCTTCTAAAAAGAAACCCTCACAACCTTTTTCACAATCCACTATTTAATCGACAAAGTCAAATGGGTCTCTATGACGCTGGAATTACTACACATTTAGCATCGAGAGCTCCCTTATTTTAGACCAAGATAGCCTTCCTGTATCTCTCCGTGAGAGCCGGAAATGATTTTAGGTATAAGAAAAGTCTTTACTTTCAACAAATTACTATATTATCAATTTCTAACAATACATTGCACTTATATAACTATAAAAATATTTTCTCTTATAAAAAAACTATACATTATTTACATTTGTTTATAAATAAAGTTATCTAGTTTATGTTCATGTGTACTATATACTAAATATCTATAATTTGTGAACAACGCAAAAGTGTAAATAAAGTCAAAAACTACACATAGTGTAACCGCTCGTTTACACATACGATTTTCGTATAGCGATTTTACGTTTATCTTCGTAATATAAGCCTAACAAGCATACGGATATTTTGAAGGTAAAAAATACACAAACTGACGTCAAATATGGTACCTAGTTGTTATTTGGTTTTTTTTTTTTATACAAGAAGAAGCAAACGAGCAAGTGGGTCACTTGATGGAAAGTGATCACCTCCGCCCACGGACATCCGCAATACCAGGAGTATCACAGATGCGTTGCCGACCTTTAAGGAATGAGTACGCTCTTTTCATGAAGGTTCCTGGGTCCAGGATATTGCGTAAGATTACTAATTACCCTTTTTCCAAATACATTTTGAAAACCGCATGCACAGAGATTATGGCGAGAGAATAGAGCGCTTGCAGTATCTGTACGGGTCGTCGTAGAACTTTTTTATATAGTTAGTCACGGTATTAGTGACAAAATAAAAAAGCACAACTATTACAAACTGGATAAAAGGATTTGATTCATGTTTATGGCATTTTTTTGGAAAGGCCCGATTCCAATACTTAATGTAATGTGAACTTAATTCTAGTAATAGTGTGAATTTAATTTCACAGACAAGTGTTAAAGAATATGTGTAAGATATACCTAATCAAAACTACACCGAGTCGTTTGCGTAAACGAGCGGTTGGCGGAAATAAAAAGGACCTCATTTACAATAATGTAAATAATCTATCAATTTAACTAATGTATAATAAATAAAATAAAAATAAAAATTAATAAACCTAATTAAAATAATAATTAATTTTTAAATAAAATATACTAGTCTTCAAATCTTGCAACAATCAGCAAGACGTATTTCGAGTGTTGCAAATATGTTACAATTTCTATAGTTAGTATTGTGATGTACTTACTGCGAGTACAAACATTTCCAAAATAAATATCCCTGAAAAGTTACACAAATTGAATCTAACCCCAAAATAAGCAAATTATATGATTGTGTTAAGGGTGTTAGTCAACGATACCAATACATAGAAATGCTTATATAGACACCAGACTAAATTTAATAAACACCCAGATCCGGAAATGCAGACATCCAAATGTTCATCACACAATTGCTTGCTCCCGTTGAGAATCGAACCCGAGCCTCGCGATTGACCGGTGTAGTTAGGCGTGTACGCTAGCCACTCCACCAACGAGGCGGTCGTGTGCGTGTTTGATTCGCGACATGGCGGCATTTAACTGTTATAACCTCAAGGTTAGCAACACATTAGTCTTGCAAAAATGGCCTTAATCATCTATTTCAATAAAATTTCAACATTTTAATGAAAATCTTTGGCGTTGTCAGAAGTTCTAGCAATTTCAATTTTTTGAAAAATAAATTGAAAATCATCTATATCATGAAGGTTTCGCGTTTTAATATTGATTCTAAAACTTGCTGTCTGCTAGAGAACTAACGCTGCAGGTGTCAAATGAATGATTGACATCTCACTGGAGTTGTCAAAATAACGATTTTGACGATTTATGTTTTACAGATTTCAATGCAAATTAAACACGTTACACGTTAATTAATTTACAAACGAGAAAGAATAATTAACGCCACGTAAAAGGAAGAATATAAAATTATATCGTTAAAAACATGCGTTCACCTGAGAGCATTATTTTAGATACTAATTTACGTTAACGCACGTTAATACTTTTCGGGTGATAATTAAAAGCGTAAAAACTGAATGCGTGCGATCAACTACGGCAGCTTATTTTTCGTCAGCGTAAAGGAAATGTGGACATCATCGTAAATAATGTCCCCAGCCACTATATGTGTAATTGTTATTTTTTTTAATTTGTTTAATTGATTTTGGAAATAACTAAGTTTTTGACGATATTTTTTTTCTTAACGTAGCGAGCTATTAATATATAACATAATGTAACATAAATGTGTGTGACTTAAAAAATCTATAGGTAGGTACTTAAAGGTAAAATTATTACTAAAAACTTTAAAATTTAATAATCAATAGTTACAATAAAATTAAACTTATTAATAAATTATTTAATGAGACCAGACAACAACAAATTTATAGTAAACTTTAACAACACCAAAAAATCGTGAATTACAACCAAATTAAACAAACTATCTTTAGTAACAGATAATTTCTAGTTTAGTCAACAAGCTGCTGCTATTATTATTCGACATTTAATGAAAAAAACTTTAATGAGAACTATCTCAC
>NJDD01001834.1:270621-280626 GCA_002245505.1 Calephelis nemesis | reverse complement strand
TCTAGAGAGTTTTTGAAGGCGGTTTTCTTTTTTGTTTAAAAATAATTTTATTATCTTAAATAAAAAAGTATCTTCACCTCCATATCTCTATCTGAAGAGATCGAAGCTACAACTAACCGAAGATTCTTAGTCCCACATTGTGAGACAAATCCAATCCCAAGCAATATCAGTTTTATTAGAAAATTGATAAAACACATTTGGTCTCTGTCCCTATCCGGCTTGCCCATGAAGTTAACTCTAACACTGAACCACTACACCACAGAGGCGATCATCTCTTATATTAATTTATGTTTTGTCATAAATATTAGCTCATTACAAAGTTTAGTACCACTAAACAAATATGTAATCCGTTATCTAATACTTCCATGTTATTTTTAATACATTTATAATTTATTTGTTTTTGTAATGAAATTTCGTACGTAGATTAGCGAAACATTTATTAAGCAAGCAATTATTTAAACGACTCCATTTTTATTTGTGCGATTTTAATAGTTCTTTTTAGAAAGATATGTAATCATTCCGAGATTAATTTTATACTATTGTATCATGATAAAGTTTAAATTTAATAGTTCTTTTTGCTTAATGTAATAAAAATTTTTAGCTGATTAAGTCGTCAACATAAGCGAAAAATGTATGCATGCAAATTTATTTATAAGGGTAATTTAAAAGCACCTAATCTGATAATGACAAAATTGTTACTGACTGACTTAATGATTGTTCTGTTCACCTAGTTATCTTTAAGTATTACGTATATATTTGCAATCAAACAGACAATACTTTGCAGTATTTAAAGAACCTATCGTCTGCATTGCAGCTTAAGGACTTTCTAGAAATAAAGCCAGCAATGCAACTTGAGGCCCCTGGTATTGCAGTTGGCCGTGGACAGTAAGTTCTTTCGTCGGGTCTTCTCAACGTGAACCTATCCAGTGTTAGATTTTAGTATTATATAAGCTGTTGCCTGCCTCATCGCCCTCTTTTTTTAGGAACCCATTGTGTGATCGGGATTAAAAAAAGTATGTTAATCCAGGTCACAATCTATCCGTGCTCCAAGTTTCAGACAAATCCGTCCAGCCATTCGAGCGTAAAAGGGTAACAAACATTCATGCATATATACTCACAAACTCTCGCATTTATAATATCAATAGGATAGACGCGTCTCAATTAGTGTATGTATGGTCTATGTAAAATAAACGAATTTATATTTCACGTCATCCTGTTGCAGCAAAATACTTTGGAAAAATCCCGTTTTAAAGATACAAACAAATTAAATGTTAGTCCCATTTTACCTTCACATAAAGAGCCCAATCTCCTAAGCAATGGCTTGGGATGAGTTACAAGTAATAAAAAAGTGTAATTAGCTATGTAACGATCGTGTGGCGTGCGGGTGAGCCGGGAATAATGCACAGTGCCCCATATTTTTGCACGTTATGTCCAAACTTGAGGTCTAAGAGATAAAGTGCTTTGTTTTATTGATGCTTTGTTGGTGAGATTGGTGAGATCATTTAATTATAACACAACTTAAATTTTCCCCATGTTGGTCCGGGCTTCTTTGTAGAATAGACCATCTGCCTTTCTTGCCAGGCAGCTCGTAAAAGGCAAGCATAGGCCTACCGTCACTAACACCGTGTCATCTGACTAGGTGGTAGAGTTTAGCAGCGACTCGCCCGGATTGGTACCACCGCCTTACCTATTTCTGCCCCCATAACGTCATGACGTGTTCCGGTTTGAGGTGGAAGGTAGCCGGTAAACTTACTTTTGCTCGAGGCCTAACATACCAGCCTCAGGTTTTCAACGCACCATTACCACCTTTGGTGTCTCTAGGCGGCGTGAATGTCTTAACATCAGGAAATCCGTCTGCTTGTTTGCCTTCCAATATCATAAAAAAAAACAACTTTTTCGTGGATCGTACGTGACGGTCCCATCGTCTGCTGACAAAATAACATAGTTTAAAGAACAAAGGCAAAAAGATATTTACTTAAAACTGACTTAAGAAACTGAGTTCTACTAAACGTAATTAGTATTTTTCTACATTGTATCATTAAACATATCTATATCTTACTATATATAATTCTTCTGTGAGTGTGTATGTCACTGAACTCCTTCTAGACGACTGGACCGATGTCGATGAAACTTTTTGTATGTGTTCTAGGAAATTCGAGAATGGTTTAGATTCACACTTTGGTCCACTGGAATTTTTTTTTAATTAATATTTTAATAATAAGTAGTTGTTGATTTTAGAATGTTTCACATCGGATCCGACAGACTGCGCTACAGTCTAAGCATTAAGTCTCAAAGTCAAGCGATACGAAGTTTGCTGGGTTAGCTAGTATTATATAAAATTCAATGCCACTTTTCGTTGTAATTTCATAACTCAAGAACGGGCTCACCTATTCAAACCAAATGTTTAGGCTTTATTCGGACTATTTAGTAGATGGTTTATGTGAAGTTTGCCTAAAATCGGTGGAGAGGTTCTTCATTTATCACATTTTTCGTAACAAATTAATTCAATAGATGGCGGATCATTTTGTTAATGGGTATTTTTCAGTCAAATTGAAACTATTTTCAGATGGGAATCTTTTTTCAGTTGTTTGTTCATTTTTATTTTGTTGTGTTATTTCATTCATGTGGTCCATGAATTATTTAACGACATTTTAACGTACATTTTTTTAAAATTTCAATTTATAAGTAGCGTTAGTTAGTATTTAAAAGTATACAGGGCCGCTAGTATAATGTACATACAAACGCATTTCAAAATATTGTTTCCCCTTTTCAATCGAATTTTGTATCATTAAATAAAAATAACACTATCGCAATATCTTGTGACGCTGTATAAATTACCTACAAGAAAAAGTTATTGTTGATAATAACGGTACTTTCATTAACATCCGCATCAATATTTATAAAATATCAATACGATTTGCCTTAGTTCCCATCCTGTCGAGTTTTGCACTCATCTCAAGAAATAACTTGACATACTTGTCAGGTTATTTCTTGAGATGCCAACAATAGTCAAATTTAACTTTTTAAGTTTCTACCCTGTTGACTATTAATAGTGCCTTCATTTTATCTGTCTAGAAGTAAACTGCTACTTCAAGACAAGTCATTCCGTTGTCACTTTATGAGGTTTAAAAAACAGAAAAGAATTTCTCGTACTCTACGACTAGATTTTCTGTATTATTTTGTAATTAATATCGCTATTTCCTAAGTCATCGATTAAGGATGTAATCTAAATCTATGTCCTAAGTACAATTCAACACTGTTACCTACTGAACAGATTAGTTGGTCGCACTATCGACTAAGACAATGCCGTTCCAACAATTAGAACTAACGTCATTGACAACGTGGCCACAGACTACAAAGAGATTTAAGTATGGCGTCATCATAGATTATGGAAGAATCTTTGGCCTAACTTCGAAATACTTAAAATGCAAGACATTTTTGTAGTCTTTTGTCTATATTCTTTTTGTTACGAGAAAGGTCTAAAATAAATTCTTTAGAAGTGTTTTAGGTGTATTTGATATTTAAACGCTAAAATTTCACTCCAAATAAAATTTAATTCAAGGAGAGTTGTCCTTGTCCTTTACAAATGATTTTTTTATTTAATTGTTAGATTTACAACAAACTGAAACAGTACCCCACTGTTATGTTTTACCCGAATTGACACCACCGCCTTTCTTGTTTTATTGTCGCCACAAAATCAGTGCTCGTCAATGTCTGCTTCCTTCTTTGTAGGCATCCAACATCTACCTTAAGATGAAAGAACCTGAACTATAGGACGCTGGAGGTTTTCGACCGAAATCGACTACGTTTACCGCGTACTCGTAAGTGACGCCTCGACTACATTTACGCGAAGTGGCAAGGATTGAAGTAGCGGCAAGAATACGTTAAAAATAAGTCGCGATTTTACCGTGTAGTTGAAGTCACAGTGTCATTCACAAATACATTAGTCTTTTTCCATCTTAATAACAACCACATTTGGCTTTTGCAAGGTTTTAATATCATTAAAATGTGTCAACACGATTGTTTTATATCTCTCCAGTAAGCTCTCTTGATGGTAAGACACAGCCGTCGCCATGGAGACAATTCTGTTGCGTTGTATTCTTATGGCCAGGATGGAAACATGGAATACGACGATGGCGAAAATTTGCGGTGTGGCGACAGGAGTAACTAACATTACTCTAGCACTCAGTGTATTTTGCAAGTTCGACAATATATATTTTTTGTGAAGTAATTAGAATTATTCCGCCATCAAAGTAACACACCCTTTACAATATGTGACGCTAAACAGCTCACATAAGTGCATAATATTTACGGTTTAGAAAAAACACATTCCAGATATAAACGGGAGTCGGGACGTGCTTGTCGTCCCGTAATGACTGGGACGCGGAGGCACGTGTTACGGATATGAATGGGACATCTGTCGGGACAAAAACTTTTATTAAAGGTACACAATTCTTTAGAAATTCGCACACATTTGGAGATTTTATCTACAAATGACAAATCCATCCTGTCCCGAAATCATTTTGTGGCTTGTACTTTCATAAAGAATGAATTTAAGGTTATCGAAATTATCATGACAATAACTGAAATCCAAAAATAAGTTTAAGTCTGTTGTTTGTATGTGACAAGGCAGTGTCGCTATATGGTGTTTGAAAAAGTATCTTCACGGCCGATATATATAGATATCCCCGAAGAGGTAGGCAAAGGCACAACCAGGGTACCTAAGACTAGCCGAAGATACTAAGTCCCACAATGTGATAGGTGGCAAGCCTATCGCCAACCGAGCACGTATCCTATCCCGAGCAACCTTTTTTTTATTAGAAAATTAGAAAAACCCAATTTTCTTTTGTTGCCCGACCCGGGATTCGAACCCAGGACCTCATGCAGTCAAGTCCAACAACTGAACCGCTAAACCACAGAGGCGATTATGTCGTTTGAAATAAAATTAAACTTTGTGAACAACGTATTTTTGCCTTTTTCTGACTATAAATTGAATTGACATTTTTTATTTCATAGTGAAGTCTAGCCTATTTTCTAGACAGCACAAAATAATGGCGAACACTGACAAAATGGCGACAGTAATAAATAAGGCGGTGATACCAATCCGATTAAGCTATATAACATCTTGCATGTTGTGACAGACGATCTCTTCAAGAGATCTTCTCTTTTCAAGAGCTGCATTGTAGGAAAGCGAAAGGAAAAGAAGCATAAAAATACAGTATAGCAAAAAGCAAGCTTAAGGCATTTTAAGCAATAAATAGGGATACATCCGCGACGTGCACGTCTGTAAAATATAATGCTGATATTTTTATTGTCATTTGTTCTAAAAAGCTCATATACTTGATATTTTCCATCGTCGGCGCTTGGTAAAACTTCCAAATATTAATATTTTTAAAGAAAGAAACACTTGTACTGTTTTACTTAGCTCATACTTAATTTATAGGGTTTATTGGCATTACCCGCTTTTTTTTCTCTCGACGTATCTTTAATAAAAACTAGCACAGTAAATCCTTTCAGAGACGAAACTTCAAAAATGTTTTTTGAAAAAGTTTACGATATTTTTCTATCTAGCCAAATTTGTTAAAATGTGTTTCGGTTTTCATACTTTTATATAAACAATTTTGTGATCTATTAGCAAACACACAAAGTTTCTGTTAATTATCCGTTCTCAAATATCTAGTTTTAGATATTCTTAAGGACGAATCGGCATATTTGGTACGTGTATAGCCTTAAGCAATGCTATGAAAGCTACTTAAGGCTTAACTATTTTGATGAAACTTCTACTATTCAATTATGCAGATTTATTGAAAGAATAAAAGGAAACAATTTTAACAGACTCTATCACTACAGGTACTATATATTTAAAAATGTAAACAAAAATAAAGAAGTAAACAATATATTACTATGAAAAAATATAAACTGCTTTCAAAACCAAAATGTTGGAAATAGTTTTTCATGAGGTTGCCTTCATATAAAAACCATTTAAGTTACTTATTTTGTTGTTTTGTGTAAAATAACCATTCGGTTAAATAAGTAACATTCAAATTGTCATATTTATGCGAGATATTAAAAATGCTAAATATCGTTCCCAAAGCACGTGACTTCCAAAATGTCTTGTTGTAACGAAATATCGTCCCGAAATACCCCGCACGTGTTGCCCCTCGGACACGTCCGCTTATGTACTGGTGGTGAGCGCCATATTTGTTTCTCTAACACCAATGTGCTATTTTAGAAGTATAAACAGCTGCTTAATATTTTAGATCAACATTTGGGGTCCAGTAATGTCCAGCGGTACAATCAGAAAGGAAATCACAATTGTTAATAACATATTACTTTTATATTTATGTATTTTATCTTATATAAAATGAACAGTCATTTCATTTGGTTGTCGCATCGTGCCTGAACGAATGGGCCTTTTGCTTATTACTATATTATTTTGCTTCCTTTTTTATGAGTTAATTATTATTAGGAGAATGTATGTTTATGTGAAAAAAAAAAATTAGGACAGGACAACGTCTGTCGGCTCAGTCTTTTTTAATAAAATGAATAATATTTATGAGTAAATTGTTATGATAGGTTATCTATATATTTTGAAAATTTTATGTGTGTTCCATACTCATACGTTCTTGTCAGACGAATAGTCGTATACATTTTGAAAATACAATGAATAATAATAATATCGCTGTGTAACTGTTTCGCAGAATAAGCTATTTTGTCATTCTATTTAAACGATTTTTTTCTTTCATGGATTTTCTTTGACATTTTGCTTTAGTATGAAAAACATTTGTGGTGATTGTACTGTTCACAAACTAAACTAATTTTAGATTCAAGCTATCTTTTTTAAATGAAACAAAAACAAAAGAGAACATTTTAGATATGTCACATTAGTCCGGACATGCCAAATCGTGATGTTTTAATCAAAGTTTTCCGATTATTAAATTAAAGGTCTGTAGAAATATCGTGTGCAAACTAATCTAACAGCACTAAAAATGTTTTGTCTCTTTTTGTTACTTTTGTTAACAGGCAGCGATAACTTAAAATAAGTTAAGTAAGTGCACAACAAAATTATCACCATCATCAACTTTAACAGCATACAAAATAATAAAAGAGACAACAAATAAAATTATTAATTATCCATTCTAAATGTTTTTATGTAAAATTTTAAAACGCGAAGAAAGTTAGGTTTGCAGGAATCGTCACACTTGACACTTGACATTCTCTTCCCACCCCACAAAAGAGGATAAAAGAGATGATATGCATAAATGTGTGTACCATTTAAAAGGTAAGTTACATTTTAAATCTAACTATTTTGCCAGTGGACTTTATTTACCTCTCGTAAATCTTGTCATAAATTTTGGTCTTTATTTACGAGAGGCAAAAGCATACCTTTTGTCTTTTTTTTATACATAGACTAGCTGTAACCCCCGGCTTTGACCGCGATAAATTGTGATATAAACTGTCCTTTGTTTCAAGTTAGTCCAAACTGCACACGATGTGTAAATTTGATTAAAATCGGTTAAGTAGTTTAGGAGTCCATCGCGGACAAATAATGTGCCACATCCATTTATCTATATATATAAAAATCAATGCCACTTTTCGTTGTAATTTTATAACTCAAGAACGGGCTTACCTATCCAAACCAAATGTTTAGGCTTCGTTTGGACTATAATTATAGTAGATGGTTTATGTGAAGTTTGCATAAAATCGGTCGAGCGTTTCTTCATTTATCACATTTTTTGTAACAAATGAATTCAATAAATGGCGGATTGTTTCGTTGATGGGTATTTTTCAGTTAAATTGGATTTTTTTAGGTGGGGATTGTTACTGTCATATTGAAACTTTTTCCAGCTGTTTTTTCTTTTATTTGTTTCGTTGTATTATGTCGTTCATATACATCGCGAAGCACGTACCGGGCTGCTATTAATTTATATATTAAGATTTTGTCGTCAGCAAATCCGCCATCTTTAATGTTCTCAATTGTTCAATACCCTAAATAAGATTCGGCGTCTACAGGTAGATCGGAATATTTAAAAATACAACGAATATTACGAACCGTTGAATTGACCGTTTGTATTTTCATCTCCATTGAAGCAGACAGAACCATAAATCTTCAATATTTGGCTGTACCGCACTATGGTACCGCATGACAAACGTTCTATGTCATGGGGTTTAACGTCAACATTTTGGTCCAAAAAAATACTGACTTTCACCAAAAATATATGTTGCGGAATATATTTTTAAATATTGCATGATTTTTGTGCTTGATAGTTTATAACGTTAACAAATCAAAATCATGAATATTATGTATTTCATTATAATTCTATGTAAATTGTATGGCGATAGGCTTGCCACCTATCACATTGTGGGACTTAGTGTCTTCGGCTGGTTGTAGGTTGTGCCTCTGCCTACCACTTCGGGGATATGGGTGTAAAGTTATTTTTTTTGTATTTTATATACTATGTACTACTTTATAACTAGCTATCCCGGCGAACTTCGTTCCACCAATTCAGTATGGGAAATAATGAAGTGCGTAGTAATAGTATGGGAAAAAATTAAACATTGTTTTTCCCAGTTTCCTTACAATCGAACAGGATAAAAAAAATTATATGTCCTGCTCCTGGTTTGATGCTACCTCCCCATCAAATTTCAGCTAAGTCGATTCAGCCGTTCTTGAGTTATAAATAGTGTAACTAGCACCACTTTCTCTTATATAATATTTAGATAGCGTTTTAATTACATTGACATTTGTTTTAATGAAATTAAAAAAACAGCTGAGCGATGAAAAAGTGTAAGTTGACTTAAAAACAGAGAAAGCCTTGGAAAAATAAACAGGCTAGTTTTACCGCGCTTAACTAAAAACCAAGATATCTTCGACTGTCTGGTAAATGTACATAAAATCGAGTATCACGCTTTGATATCAACCACATATTTGAATGGAAACAATATTAATGTTTGTTTTATTATTGTAAGGCAAACAAGCAGACAGATTTCCTGATGGTAAAAAATCACGCCGCCTTGAGACACTAAAAGAGGTAATGGTGCGTCTCCAACCTTAGGCCGGGATGATATCCCTCGAGCAAAATAAAGTTTACCGGTTACCTTACCTCCAAGCCGAAACACATTAATGGCAAGCACTGAGGTCATGGCGGCAGGAATAGGTAAGGCGTTGGTACAAATCCGGGCGAATTGCTACGAAACCCTACCACCTAGTCAGACGTCACGGAGCTAGTGACGGTAAGCCTATGCTGGCCTTTTACGAGTTGCCTGGCAGAAAGGCAGATGGTCTATTCTGCAAACGAGCCCAGATCGACACGGAGGAAAGAATATATTACATGAAAGTTTTACTAGTTTAAGTGGGTATTGGTGGCGACTGTACTTAAAACGTGTGACTGTACATATTCAAGAATGCAGTTCGCGTATTTTTCTAGACAGAAGTGCAGAATACTCTTGAAAATGCCGTTTATGAATATTGAGACTTCATGTATACTTTGCAAAGTAGAGCGAAACGCTTTTGCGGCATTTAAAATATTAAATTTTAATAAGTGAACGCTTAAAACTAACGTTCCTATAAATATTTTATGTATTTCATTAAGATGGGACATAAACTCATAAACTTTTATATTAATATTTATACACAAGAACATTAACAAAATAAACACTTCATTGAGTCATTTTACCGACTGCAAAAAGGAGAAAGTTTTCAATTGTCTCTTATGTGTTTTTTATCAGAGCTTTTTTTAATGAGTGACCCAATTTTGACATTATCTTTTATTAAAAAATATATCGTTTTCCGATTACATTATCTAGATCCAATCATTTTCAACTACAAACAGCCCGACTTCACTTTGTGCACCTTATATAGCACGAGAGCACTTAACAATTTCAAGGTTATACTACTTATATGAAAGAAACTAAAAACCTATAAATAAAAATTCTGTGTATTTATGTCATGAAACAGCGAACAAATAGATCCGTATCTCCTAACACTTTATATATGGCTGTCCT
>NJDD01001834.1:259923-270614 GCA_002245505.1 Calephelis nemesis | reverse complement strand
GTGTGTGTGTGTGTGTGTGTGTGTGTGTGTGTGTGTGTGTGTGTGTGTATCTATCTCCTTGTCTATAACATCATAACTATTGAATAGATCAACCGATTTCAATGAGGATTTTCACTTAAAAGCGAGTTATGTGGTCGAAATGGTTCTTTGATACATTTTATGTAGTTTTTGTCAGGGTTTATTGAAAATTATTAATTTTAATGTTATAGTATTTTGGTTATTGCCTTAACGCTCGTCACATCATGCATCCTAAGTTTGTCATCTATTATGATTTCATTGGTTATTTCTAATTTGCGAGAACTTGCGAAGTATTTAATGAAATTGCACATTTTAGCTAACCTTTGACTATACTTTGTACATTAAATGCTGTTCATATAATAAAATTTGACAAAATTAAATAAAATCAATTATTTAGTTTTATTTAAATAGCCCACACATAAGAACCACATTATAAGCGATATTTTTTTTGTTTGATGTAGGTCAATCCATTATAAATTGTTTGTTATAACATATACGGTCTTAATAATTACTTTTTAATCGCCTCTATGGTCTAGCGGTCCAGGTGTTGGTCTCGACTGCATGTGGTCTAGGGTTCACTTCCCGGGTCGGACAACAAAAAGAAAGTTTGGTTTTTCCAATTTTCTAATAGAAAAAGTTGCCTGGGATTGGGTATGTGCCCGGTTGGCCATAGGCTTGTCACCTATCACATTGTGAGACTTAGTGCCTTCGGCTAGTTGTGGACGCCCTGGTTGTGCCTTTGCTTACCTTTTGGGGGATATGGGCGTGAAGATACTTTTTTATTAATTATTTTAGACCAAAGTACTCCAAGGTTTAAATTGGTAGAGTAGTTTTTATTATTCCATATCATGACATGGAATTGTGATATGATGCTGTAATGTCAACTCACGCTTTGAAGTACTTTATATTGATTGTATTTTTAAGACGAAATAGTTAGGCAGCGATTTCGATGGAACCTCCTGACGGAATCAAACTTTTCCAACATGTTTAACAAATGTCATGAAATATAACAACAAATTCACATAAAACCGTAACCAATTGTTTCTCTAAAACCTTTTTCAAGAATCATGTTATCTATTGGTGAAAACTGTATAAAAATCCGTTCAGTTAGTATTTTTTTTAGTTCATCGCGAACTAGTCCAGTAAAAAGTTAAATGAAATCATGATCTGACCAGTTTTGGCGCAAAATACTTAAATAATGGTATTATGAAAGAAATTTTGATTTAAATTGAGGGGAAAAGGATGAAAAAAATAAAAAAAGGTTGAAAAATGCCTTTTTTTTAAATAAATTAATAACGGTAGGAAGTAGAAAAAAGTAAAAAATATAGAGAAAAAAATTCTACACAAAAAAGTTCATCTTCATTTTTTTTTATCTGCTTTAGTTTAGTTGCAAAAAACAAATTTTGTTTTTATTTTTTGCAGCTTTCAGTCAGCTGTATGATTTGGAGAGGCGAAAACATATGTAGTAGTGTTAATACATATTTATGTGATGCGCGCGCTGCATGGTACAGGGCCGTAATAATTGTGGTAAGTTTTTTTAATTAATTACAAAGCAAATTTAATTTTTTTTCATCCCTTTCCCCTTAATTTAAATCAAAATTTCTTTCATGATATCATTATTTAAGTATTAATGAACACAGTTTTACTTATTGCACCAAAACTGGTCAGATCATGATTTCATTTGACTTTTTACTGGACTAAACCGACAAATAGACACATAAAGACTTCGCCTTTTCTTTAAGATACCTATTATTATAATGAGTATTTTTACTTAGCTTATTACTTAGCTTAGCTTACGGTTCATAATAGTAAAATTGAAGTCAGCATTTTGCATTTTTAGTGCGTTTAAATTATTATGCAAATGTTATTACAGCAAACCGTTCGTTAGAAATATGATAATAATAAAAGTAAAGTGTTTTGAAGCGATGAGGGAATAACAAACTATATAAATTCAGTGAAGATTCGGTGAACTCCGGGGAATATATATAATGAAATGCGCAGATATAATAATCGCTTTTATATTGTCTATATATTAATAATCATGATTTGAAATTTCAACCGAATTTAAAAAGGAGAAAAATTAGGTTTTTATAAAAAAGTATCTTCACGCCCATATTCTCGAAGAGATAGGCAAAGACACAACCAGGGCACCTATGACTAGCCCAAGACACTAAGTCCCACAATGTGATAGGTGGCAAGCCTATTTCCAATCGGGCACATATCCAACCCCGATCAACGTTTTTTTTAAATCAGAAAATTGGAAAAACCCAATTTTCTTTTTGTCGATTGACTCGGGATTCGAACCCATGACCTCTTGCAGTCAAGTCCAACAACTGAGCCGCTAGACCACAGAACTTACTTCAATTCAAATTAATGTTTTTTTGTGATGGTTACGCGGGCACTTCGCCAATCAAAACGGATTGTGTAAGGTAGGTATTGGTTGAGAGTTTGGTTTACATGGCCTATGGCCAAATCTTAATATGTCAAGGTATAGGTTTTTATGGTAATACATTTTAAATATTATCATTACCAAAATGTAATATTTAATTTTATAAACATTCATTTACACCCATCCGCAAAAATGCTTTACTTGTTGTCACGCTATGTCGTACCTAGTCATGACGTCACCAGCCTGCGAATGCAGTCGGTCGGTAGAAACCAGTGCTATGCGTTGTTTACGTTATAATCATGCATTTTACATTTTATGTCGGATAAAAATTATACAGTGACTTTTTAAATTTTTAGTTTTTTCATAGATCGAAATTGTTATCGAATCCGAATTGTTTTTAAAAAATTGTTTGGTGCTTTAGATGTAACTATGTATTTCCTATATAAATGAATCCCCATTCCCCATATCGCGTGGTCATAGCGCCACATGTGGATGGATCAATTCTCCAATATTTTTTTTGCTGTGGTATTTATTGTCGGGAGAATGTTCTTACGCCAAATAAAACGGGAATATTACAGGAAAATAGAAAGCAATGTTTTAATCCATACAAACCGTTAGTAGCTATTACTGTCAAGCGATACGCAGTTCGCTGGCTATAAATAAATACAGTTATTTATGTATGGTAATCGGTTTAGCTTTTTAAGTCACATACTTAAGACTAAGTGTTGATTATTTACGTCGAAGAGATTGCCTGGGAGTGGATAAGTGCTACGTGTGGGAGTCTTAGGCTAATCCTTTTTTTATGTTATAGAAAGGCAAACAAGAAGACGGATTTCCTGATGGTAAAAAATTCACGCCGCCTAGAGACACCAAAGATGGTAATGGTGCGTTGCCAACCTGAGGTCAGGATGTTAGGCCTCGAGCAAAAGTAAGTTTACCGGCTACCTTACCCTCCGAACCGGAACACGTCATGACGTTATGGCGGCAGGAATAGGTAAGGCGGTGGTACCAATCCGGGCGAGTCGCTACGAAACTCTACCACCTAGTCAGATGTCACGGTGTTAGTGATGATAAGCTATGCTCGCCTTTTACGAGCTGCCTGGCAGGAAAGACAGATGGTCTATTCTGCAAAAGAGCCCGGACCAACACGGGGAACCTGTGTCCTGGGTGTACCTCTTTCTACTTATTCGAGAATACGAGCTTACTTATTTTTACGCGACATTATATTGAAATTAAAGTTAGTTTCTTGCTGTTTTACTACTTTGGAATAATGATTATCTATATATATAAAAATGTAAACTCATTCCGCGTGGTCATCGCATTACGCCTAAATGAATAGAACGATTTTGTTTATCTTTTTATGTTCTGTTTGTCATTGAGAAGGATCACAAGAAGAGAGAATCTGGGACAATTGCAAGAAAAATAGATAAAACAAAACTTTATTTTTTTTTTCATTTACAAACTGTTAGTATTTTTAAGCGATACAAAGTTCGCCGGTTCGGCTAGTTATATATGACGAATGAGGAACGTCCGTAGTGTTTTTAAAAAGAGCGACGTCATCATTGCTGACGCCACAATTGTAGTTTCCATGATGATTACTCATTTTGGGTCTTCTCAAACTTCACAAGTGTTTTAAACTGCGTTTATTAAACAGGCAGCATAATGACGTGCGGCCATCGGCGTGTGAATCGTGAATGCCTTATCGCCTACAGTGCAGCCGTATTTATAAGGCTCGGCGCACGTGCAGGTGCAGGTGTTTACAAGTCGTTAGGACTTAGCATAAATTGTAATAACAATGATAACCTTAATTTCACATCACAATAAACTCAAAGTAATCAACTAATAGTTTATAAACTAATTTTCTGGACATCATCAAATTATTTAACTAAATTATTCTAGTTTTTCAGAGGAACTAATTTGGTTGCGCCAACATATATCAGGCTTTGATCACAATAACCCTGAATTGGTTACAGACTCTATTGAAGAATTTAGACCCACCGTTTCCTCTACTCCAGATCTCTTAAGAAGCGGGTATCCTTTTCTGCAACTAAACCTGTGACCAGGACTAAGTAGAAGAATTTTTTAACAACTCTTCTGGTGCGGCTCCACAACTATATCTGTTATCATGATGGTAGTACTCGCAACTGATCAGAGAATGTGGTGGCTTCTAAACTTATGGAAGATTCTTAACGCCCCTGTTTCAGGTCAGCTACGCACCATTAGCTTTTGGTGTGTATGGGCGGCGAGTAATTTTTAACATCAGTAAATCTGCCTTCTTACTTGCCTTTTAATCAATCAGCTAGTCAAGTAGAAATTTTATCAGCTAGTCTCGTTAAGCCTTATGTCTCGTGTAAATAATTTCAACAGTTACCTTATCGTTTGAATCCGAAACACGATAGTAGTGAGTACTGACGTTATAATTGTAATTTAAGAAAAGGTGGTTTCAAAAGTCATGAGTAGAGATACTACTCATGGGCACGGTGTTAGTGTCAAAACTAATGTTTCCCACTTCTTAGTTTCTTGGTACTTAGCAACGAGCCTGATTCCAGCTGCCAGTAAGGTTACTGGAGGAGCAATATATTCGTAAAGTATCCGTATACTCATACATACGAAACAAGTAAAATCCAAGGCGGATAATAACCTGGGGTCTTATTAAATTGAGGATACACTGCAAGCGACATCTACCTTCAAAAGAGATTTCAGATACAATATCCTGTTAAGAATTTTGTTACGGCGTAAGATCCGAAAATCTATCATATAGCCAGACCGTGGTCATTTTGTACGCGTGAAGCTGAAGTTTTCTCAGCGTAGGCTTTCAAATCATATAAAAACTATGGTATTATGAAGTTCGAATCATCGTGGCTGGAATGTATAAATTTGGCAGCATAGCTTTATATTTGATACCGTATATTCAGTGGTGGCTATTTCTTTTAAAGTAGCCCTTAAATTCAAATGAAGACTGGGATTTCCAGTTTCAAAATGACAACCCGTCGCTTCCATCTTCTATGGGTAGCTAATGTGTTGATCTTACAAACCGTCTGCTTGTTTGACAAAAGTTTATAATACGAATTATACAGACTGACTGGTGGGATACCTTCAATACTTTTGGAGAGTACTCGGTACTCGATTCTCGTTAACTTGATATAAAAAAAATAGAAGCTTAATTTTTTATGGAAATATCTCTAAAAATAAGTGAAATTTGGATATTATACTCCGTCACGTGCGGCGCGGCACACGACACGCCGCCGCCACCCCCGCCCTCCATCCCGCTACCGCGGTGTCCGCGCGGTGCCAAATTATTCCGCAGTTAAATACTGGACTCTCGGTGTACTGTGTACGAAGTTTACTAAGAAGTTATTTAACATTTCGTTTTTATGATATATGTTCGCATACTATCACGTCCTCAAATATTGAAGGTATCTCACCAGTCATCCTGTATATTACAATGTTTTATCATTAAGTCTAGCCGCCGTATCATCATAATGATAAACCAATATTATAAGATTATTAACGAACGCTTCATACACAAAATATTTCAACTATTGGCTTGGACTTTTGATAACGTAAGAATTTTTCTATTTTATTAGACGAAAAAGCATTCTTCCATGGTGTGATGGTCTCCTAGCTAAGTGAAACCTGTTGCCCTGCATTAAGTACACTTCAGTAACCGATAAAGGCGAGTACTGACGTTATGGCTGTATACATAGATAAGTCGTGGTATTGAAATAATCCAGTTACCTGAATGACTCGGCTCCTAAAAAGTACCTATCATAAGTACCACCGACCAGGACAAATAATGAAAGGGAAGAAATATGAAACTAAGAGCTTGCTCGAGTTATTTTAGCATAATCAAGAACTTTTAAGGAAAATAGACTAAGATAATAGAGAATTCATTTCCAAAATAAAGGCGTCGCTTAACTATTCTCATCTAGCTTTGGGATATTAAAAGAATATCTTTATTTCAAAGATATTCCTTCTACAATGGCACTTCAGTACTTTTATATTCCTTTTGTCAGGGAATCTTTAAATTAGTTGTGACGACGCTCTGCTGGAAGTAACCGAATACTTGATGATTACATTTTTCGTTTTTGTGGAGTAATAACGTTGATAGACATCTTTTAAATTTGCCTTTAATGGTTTGCAAATTCCCGGAAAAAAACCAATATGTCGTGGTATTATTGGCAGAAGTTTATCCTTGGAAGCTGTTTCATTCTGATCCATATAATATATTTTATCAAGGGTTGTCTGATACAAAGTCAATTTTAGGGGGACTAAAAATTAAACTAGCAGACAGATTTCTTGATGATACGATGGCCAATAGACACAAATGGTGGAAATTTTCCCCGTGTTGGTCCAGCCTCTTTTGCAAGGTAGACCATCTGCCTTTCTTGCCAGGCAGCTCGTAAAAGGCGAGCATAGGCTTATCATCACTAACACCGTGACATCTGACTAGGTGGTAGAATTTCGCAGCGACTCGCCCGGATTGGTACTATTGCCTTACCTATTCCTGCTGCCATAGCGTCATGACGTGTTCCGGTTCGGAGGGTAAGGTAGCCGATAAACTTACTTTTGCTCGAGGCCTAACATCCTGACCTCAGGTTGGCAACGCACCATTACCATCTTTGGTGTCTCTAGGCGGCGTGAATTTCTTACCATCGGGAAATCCGTCTGCTTGTTCGCCTTACTATATCATAAAAAAAATGTGTCCATTACCAATCGAAGGGTAGGATGTTAATCTCTTATGTATATCTCTTACGTGCGTGTTCCGTCTTTACACCGAACCGACAACAGTGGTGAGCGATATTATGACTGCAAGACTGAATAAAGCGTTGGATTAGTAGCAGTTGCTGACCATTTGTACAAAACTCTACAACATAGTAACAAAAACCGACCCTCGCTTACGAGCTGCTTGGCAGAAAAGCTGTTGACCCATATTCTTCAATCGAGTGTGGGCCCAATGGCGGAAATGGTTGTAATTATGATGGAAGGTATAGTTTAATTAAACGGCTGGAAATTGAGCTATTCTTTTTTTGTAGCATGAGACAAATGAAATTGAAAGGTAGTAATTTATTTTAATTTTCTCATTTGCCGTGCTTGGCATGTAATTCACATTTTTCAAAGCATGGGAAAAGTGCTATAAAATTAAAGTATGCTAAGAAAATCGAGAGATTAAATGATAATTCAATCTGTAATAGTTAATTCATTATATTTTTCATATGTATGAAAATATTGAATAATATATTGAATATAATGAATGTTCATTATATTCAATATATTCAGTAACAGATAGACAGTATTCCATAGAACCATGTCGTTATGGGACCATCTTGTGGGAATCCTACCATGGCTCGCCGGATTTAAAACACCGTCGATATTACCATGTGAAGGGCACATGGCTAGAATGATGAATGTCTATTTTGGTAATTTTTGAGATAAATGAAAATGTAATAACTAAGAGCTTGATAGTTATGTTGTTTTTGTACATAAGTATAACTAAAGTTGTTAGTGACATATCTTAGGATTAAAAATTACAAAGAAATATTTTAAATGCCTAGTTATTAATAGTACAAAAATATAAAACTTGACTACAGGTGTATACTTTATTTGCAAAATTTATAAATGTCCATGGGCATTCGTCATTTTAGTTGTGTACCATTTGATCATTTTAAATCATTTCTTACATTTCTTGAATAAGGCAATCAATCATTGAAAGATCGAGCTGCTTCTGAACAAAATTTTGTTTAATATACAATATGATTAACATACTGTATGTTTTTATTTAAAAATATGTGATGTAATAGTTTTAATTTATTTGATAAGTATTGAAATGCTAATTTAATTGAATTGTTGGTTTGTTTTAATTGGTAATTTAATTTTGATTGTTGATTTATTTGTTAATTGCTGATTTCATTTAATTGTTAATTTATATAATTGCTAAAATTTTTTAAAATTAATTGAACGTGCAGCTTTTAATTTAAGAAAGCTATTTGCACCTGTAATTGGAGTAACACATGACTTGTTTTTTTATATTTTGTTTTGACTGTCTTGTATTAGTGTATACTTTGTTGGTGCAATAATAAATAAATAAATAAATGACTATATCTCAGCAATATAGCATTAATTGTTTGTGACTACAGCATTTTAGCAGTGCTTAATATTTTTTGTTCTCAAATAACTCGTGACTCTGATCGATTATGCAATAGTTATTCAACAAAGAGATGGTGCTTGCGGAGCACTATCACAGACAACAAAAAGCAAAAATCTTTTTTTTGACATTCATCGTTCTAGCCTTGTACCCTTTACGTTCTAGTTTGAAGTCTGGGAAGACCAAGTCCCGAGTTGACGGCGGACTATATATTTAATGCCTAAGATGACATGTATCCTTAAATTCTACAGTCTAGACATCCCTCATCTTGTTTGTTTTTAATTTCCATTAAAATTAGTTGCAATCAAGTAATAAAAACAAAATTTAGTGTCATATTTTCTTAATAAATCATACCGAATTCAAGATTTTAATCTTCAAGTTTTCGAGCCAAGCCATTTTATGGCTAACCAATGCTACTTCCAGCCATTTATTTCCCTCTTCCCGATCTTTTCTCTGATACTTAAATGAAGTACGTCGAGGACAATGTGAGGGAAGCGGTTCACAATGGATCAGTGGGGTGTCTTATTAGATATGGTCTCTTGAGCCAGTGTATGATCGATAGTCTCGAGATGTGCTACTCAACTTTACATACATTATCTTGTCTCATTTTCTTAGCATTTATGCAAAATGAACTCAATTATTTTGTTATTTTTTTTTTATGTTATAGGAAGGCGGAAGGAAGGAATTGTTTGCAAGCAGGCGGATTTCCTGATGGTAAGAAATTCACGCCACCTAGAGACACCAAAGATGGTAATGGTGCGTTGCCAACATGAGGTCAGGATGTTAGGCCTCGAGCAAAAGTAAGTTTACCGGCTACCTTACCCTCCGAACCAGAACACGTCATGACGCTATGGCGGCAGGAACAGGTAAGGCGGTAGTACCAATCCGGGCGAGTCGCTGCGAAACTCTACCACCTAGTCAAATGTCACGGTGTTAGTGACGGTAAGCCTATGTTCGCCTTTTACGAGCTGCCTGGCAGGAAGGCAGGTGGTCTATTCTGCAAATTAAATAATGTTTTGTGTTGAGTCTTAGTAGATGTCTCTTAGTTATGGAAACATCAATAGTCTCGAAATGTGATATTCAACGCTACATACATTTCCTTGTTTCACTTGGAAGACATTTTATGGAATATGGTACAATTTATTAAAAAAAACAAATGAGGTTTCAGCAGTGAGATATTGGATAGATTTCATGAAGCTCACGCATACGTTAATCATAATCAATAGTCGCCTCTGTGGTCTATGCGGCGTCGGACCTGACTTCTTGAGGCCTCGGGTTCGATTCCCTGGTCAGGCAACAAAAAAATTAGGAAACGTACATTTTTAATTTTCTAATGAAAATAATGTTGTTCGGGATTGAATATGTGTCCGGTTGGCGATAGGCTTGCCACCTATCACATTGTGGGACTTAGTGTCTTCAGCTAATCGTATGTGCCCTGGCTGTGCCTCTGCCTACATCTTCGGGATATGGGCGTGAAGATACTGGACAAGATTAAGCTAATTAAATTTAAATACAAATAAGGTTTCACGTGATGTCTAATTAAAAAATATAGTCTCCTAGCCAATGAATCTTCTTGAGAGGTTCTTTTCAACTGTTCTTAAACTATCTTCGTTTGAGGGCATAATGCAATATGTAGTAAACTATGTGTTTTTTATATCGCGAGAACAATAAATTTTTAAGCATATTGTTTTATTTTGTAAAAAATGTGGTCTTCCCCGTCCATGAAAGTTAAGTTGTTTTGTATAGATTTCAATTCTTTACAATGTTTGCCTTTCTCCGTAAAAAATAGGATAATGTAGCACCTAATAACTCACACCAGATCTGAAAGCTACTCTGGACATGTGAACTTGTGATCTTTTAGTCAATATTTTTCACGAACGAACAGTCCGTAGAAATGTCGTGTAGAAACTTATCTGACGGCAATAAACGTGTTTCGTCTCTTTCTAACGAAATTCTAACTTCTTTCTAACTTAAATTAATTTAGAATTCGACCATAATAAATTTTAATATCTTGTTGATAAAAACGCCATCTTCATTTTTCAAGATCAACTACTTTGTTTCCAAACTTTTTAGTGCGCCATCTGTGATCTTTTATCGTTATCATCAATATATTAATTGTTTGTGTGTCAAATGCATGGT